>JAHZMX010001587.1:20411-35381 GCA_027743895.1 Seira musarum | reverse complement strand
CTTGCGAGACTAGTTTCTCATCCGTAAAATAACCTCGGTTGTCCTTTCAGTCAGTGATATGTGAAATGTATTTGACCTTCTCCTTTGTCTTTTCCTTTTCATTCCTTTGCACACTTATTACTTTGTTTGCTTTTACGTCTAAAGTGAATGTAAATTTTCCATTTCAACTTTCTGAGAATGCAACTTTATTCATTTCAGGAAATGCGACATGAAGCAGCGTTGCGAAGAACAGTGGGTCTCATTCGAGAAATTGAAATATTTGAAAGTTTGTTACAGAAACCTGCTATCTCATTACTTTTGCTGCTGTTCTCAATTCTTCAGGAGAATGCTTTCCATCACTTCTTTGAAATATATGAATGGGTTATCATACACAAAATATCACTTAAAATGCAGGAAGTTTCATTCACTTAAAAGTCGTGACATGAATAATGACTTTTGCCTGTTCTTAAAAATTATTCTAGACCTGAACTGATAACATATCCAGAAGACCCGGAAGATAAAACATTGCCCAATAACATTAAGCAGAAATTGATTCAGTACCTGACCGACTCCAGCAGCTGCTGTGATCCATCCATGAAATCCAGTCGGCGTAAAGAGGAAATGAAAAAGAGGTTGCAAAACAAAATTAAGTCTGAAAGGGACCCCGATATTAAATTGAAAAGGGAGAATAGGATGAGCGTACAATTCATTTCTGGGAAAGAAAGCTCTGCGTTTTCCATGGAAAAAATGAAAGAGAAAAGGAGAACGTTTTTTGGAGAACCACAGCAGCAACCACAAATGACCGAACCTGGTGATGAAAATGAGAGTTTTGGACCAAGCATTGATGATGCCTCTACGAGGAATCGTGATCTAGTACTTTATGAAGAAGTGAAACTGTTGCTGGAAGATAACGAAAAGATGAGAGAGAAATTGGAGGCCTTGAAACGCACTCTTCTTCTGAGGCGATAGTAAATGTAGTAGGTATTTGGATGGATGAGAACTGCAAAAGTGGGGCAACTTGCACCATCGCAGATTCCATCAAAGAGAACATAAATTTTCTACAAGCACTATCTAAACTGCTGATTGCTTTCCCAAAAGTCTTTGCAAATTTCATTTTATATTTCTAATGTAGCTTTTCTGGAGAATAAATGTTGAAATGTCCATTTCATTTTCAAGTGTATCTTCTGGTTCTTGTAAATTTTATCTGTTAGGTTAACCTTGATTTTGTTGAGTTTCTTGTTGCAAACCACAAACGAGCTCAACTAAACATTCTGTAAAGTGAAAATGAACATCTGTTCTACTCAAAAGTTTGGCCAGACCCTCGAAATCTTGCCTTGTGGTCATTAACAGATATTTAAGTGCGTAGAGTGAAAGTTATTTTCCGCAGGTCGTTCAATCTTCCACATTCAATCTAATGAGTGCTTTGAAAGACCTACTACTGAACTGAATCAAACGCGGTGATTTTCCAGTTTGTGGTTGGTTTCATCTACTCGATTTTGTGCCAGAAGCGAAAGTTGTTTTATGTTAAAGGGCTTTAAAGACAGTGATGTATTATTGCTTTCTATTACTTTTCCCTTTTTTGTTTGTAGACTGTGTAATATCAATCGACTTTATTACGTAGCTGGCGTCATCAGCGCAGTATTGATTTCGATTGGGCTGTCTGTCCGTCTGCGTGTCTGTTTGTCCAGAGATGATAACTTTCGAAAGAGGTCACCGATTGACCTCTGGAACAAAGGTTAACGGCATCGTCAAAGGTTGAATTTTTTTTACATTACACATATGGCTTTTAAGAGCTCATTTGAAAGCGCTTGAAAAACTTAGTAAGACTTACTTTAAAATTTGGAAATTTTTTAACCGTCGACCGCAAAAAGCCGTTGAAATTTTTTTACATTTCAACATATGGCTTGTGATAGCTCTTCCGAAAGCCCTTGAAATGCTGAGTATAACAGTTATTTTAGTTTTTTTTAATTCGTCAACCGTCAACGGCCATGGGCGGTTAAATCTTTTTTTATGGAACATGGCGTGTAACATCTCATTCAATAGGTCTCTTCAAGCTCTTTTCGACGCAAACATTTTGCATGCCTTTTATTCGCAGAATTCGTCGGTTCAAGTGCAAGGAGCTTGTTTCTTTGACAGCCTATGGAACTTGATAGACATTAAATCAGTATTCTGGGAACAACTCTTTTGTTTTAAACCCTTTCAGCCTTCAGCTACGTCATTATCGCTGCTTAACAGCACTAGTTTAAAATGAATCAGATAGGCGGGCGACGGTTATTGATAAATGAAATTAGAAAAGGTAGCATTCATTTCCTCCTTTTCTTTACTTTTTCTCCAGCAGATTCACATTTCCTACTCTCTTTCACTCCACAATGAAATAGACAAGATCCATGAAGCTAGATAAATAGTATGAGTATTTCATTGACGGTGCCTTTCACTCGATTCGTTTCATTTCTACTGTGCTGATGTGCGTGATGGATATACTTTTTGTTGAGGATGGTTAAATCTGGGTTAGTTCTTTTCTTCTATGTGCCGTGCATGTTAAAAAGTTGTTCATTATATGCGTACCTAACCTATCTTTCTCAACACCACAAAAGCTCGAAGTGTTCCGTTAAAATTCAAATTCCATTAGTCAAAACATTCATTTTCATTCGTCTCGTGTACATTCCTTCGTTGCTGTTGCCACAAAACTGAATACCTTGTTCACAAAGGGATTTTCTTTTGATAGCAGCATGAAATTTTCACGAAACCCCTTTTCCGCAGACCCACGCAAAGCTACCTACCGTCTGAAGAATCTGAGAAGGTTAAAGTAATAGTAATTACGATGTACCTAGAATCAACCTCCTCTTAGATATTTAGATTTGTTTAAAAAAGAAACGTCTTTTAAAATCAAATTTTTTATCTTTTTGGGGTTTCATTATTTCCTGGAAGTACTCCTACTTTTTCTTTTTCATCTTTCATCCATAAAATGTTATTAGGGTACATGCATACTCTTAAAAATCTAGCTAATGTCGAAAGGATGTCAGAATGCCATAGTCAACACATTTTTACATGTCAATATTATTACCTTACATGCTTGACAATCTGCAAAATGTTATCAGTAGGATTTATTTTCAAAGCTATGCATACTTATAAATATGTAGGTCCTAAAAGTAAGTAAGTCTTTGCTCAATGTGGAGTATTATTTGGTGAAAGCAGAAGAGCTATATTTGGGTGGGTTAGAGAAAGAGGTTCTTAAATTGTTTACTTATGCAAGAGCTCGACTCTCTTCTCACAAGTCTTCCAGCACAAGTCTGGAATCTTTTTGAAAAACCATAATTAGGTGGGTGGAACACGATAAAAGAGTAAAAAAGATGATGATGCGTAATTTTCAAGCTTGTTGATAACGAGCTCTCATGAAGATTATGCTATGCTAATTGTAAACAAGGAAAAATGATATCTTTCATATGCTTGTGATTACCTACATCTGATTTAATGACAAGCTTTCTTGAATGTCCCTTTGAGAAATCACTCTCAATGGAAAATACTTCGTTCCAGTCTTTGCATCAAATCTTCTGAAAAGTTACTCGTAAAATTATCTTCAAGGCAATGACACTTTGTTAAGTTACGTGACGTGTGCAAAGATAGCAAATAGGAAATAAGAAAAAAGGTTTCTAAAAATAGACTCATGATTGTGATTGATATACAACACAACTGGCGAGGCCATTGGACGCACAAAATTACAAGACACGAAGGAAAATGAGTTTTTAGAAATGACACAGTTTGTTAACTTCCAAAAGTCAACAACTTAAAATTGTTTGTTTTTGTTACTCTTATTACGCACATCTTCGTCTAGTCGGACATTTTAGTTTCGCCAGAGAAAGCAAACTTTTTTATTTTTTCGCAAGAAACAAGTAAGAACAAGAACACATTTTAGTGAAGGGCAGACATGACTTATTTACCCGTACCAGACCAGATTTGCTAAACTTGTAATGTATGAAGTTGATGAAAATTGTATTACCAAAAAAGCTATGTACCAAAATAAGCTGTGATTGTTGATACAACATGGATGTATCCCGTACATAAATTTATCATCTTCAGAATCAGACATCTTTCAAAGATTCTATGATCAAATTGTGTTTTAGTATTACATATCGTCATTCGTAGTCCCACAAGTGTGGGCAACTACAATAGGCGCGTCAAGATCAAACGAACTAGCTTGGAATAAGGCGATTTGGAATATCGTTATTAATGTTCTAGTTCTGGCTGGTAAAATGCCACGAAAATCTATTTTTTCAATTCGTTTCTAAGAATTTACTATTTACCTACATTCTAAGACTTTATGAAGGACAATCGTGGGAAAATAGAATGATCATGGCAAACTGGTAAAGGTGCATTTCAAAGGGAAATGGAAACTTCCTGGAATTTCAACCATAAAAGGCGTCGAGGTTTCCAGGTTCTAAGTTTTCTGATGTGGCGATGACTGAATTCCCCCATGTGGCATATTACCGAGAAACTTTGTGCCATATTCGGGAACGCTGGTACCCTGAAAATGTTTTGTTCAAGTAGGAAAAGTGAATTTTATAATGAGAAAAGTGCTTTTATCATAACTTATTATTCCATTCGTGTTACTTTGCATAATTCGAAGTTTTCCTCGCTGCCTACGTCAAAGAAAATCGAACCCGGATCGATGATGTAATGACAACGGCAATGATCACCGATAGATGAAAGTAGAAATAACTTTAAAAAATATGGACGCATGCGGGGGCAAGAATAAAAACAATAAGTAAATCCGATTGTCATGCATTATGCAGGAAAGTAGTGAAATACTTGTACACATATTTTTGTATTCATCCATGAAATTCCTCACAGCTGCGTCTCATCAGATCAAGCTAACTGCACTAAAAAATTTCCAGTTTTTATATTCTCATAGACCATGAGTGAGATGTAAACCTATCATTTGTGGTTAGACTACTGTGACTACTATTTCGTATTCCGTAGTATTTTCCATGGAGTATCGTAAATGCTGCAACTTAATCCGATTGAGTGACGTTGAGCAAATAAAAGAGGAAAAATCAGGTTGCACTCACAAAGCGAAGGTCTTTTTTAACATTTTAACATTATGTTAGAACCAAAATTCAATGATAAATAAAACAACCGACATAAGTATATTATGACATGAGATGTCCTTGGAAGAGTTGCCGAAAAAAGAAAGCTTTTCTTTGCATCTGTAAACTCTGTATCAGAAGAATCTCTAAATACGTATAACAAAGAGTTCTCAGCATTCATACCCCGAAGACCTTGTGGATTCGTTGAAACTTGGATCCTCTCATCTAATTTTCTTCCCTTTCGTACCCAAACCAGGTAGGATCTATTGCATTCAAAAATAAAACTTCTACCTAAACTTTGGCGTTGTATGGGAGGAGAAAATTGAACCAAAACGCAAGAAGCGTTAGGGTATGGGTAATATGAACGAAGCAAAAATTAGATTTTCTTTGCATCTGTAAACTCTGTATCAGAAGAATCTCTAAATACGTATAACAAAGAGTTCTCAGCATTCATACCCCGAAGACCTTGTGGACTCGTTGAAACTTGGATCCTCTCATCTAATTTTCTTCCCTCGCGTACCAACCCAGGTAGGATCCGTTGGATTCAAAAATAAAACTTCTACCTAAAGTTTGGCGTTGTATGGGAGGAGAAAATTGAACCAAAACGCAAGAAGCGTTAGGGTATGGGTAATATGAACGAAGCAAAAATTATAGAAAAAATGTAATCCTTCTGGGAACGGGGAAGCTATAATGACTGAAACACAAAAATAGAAAAACACAAAGGATTTGTCTTGTGTATGGACCAACAAAAAAACGAAAACTTGTGGGGTTGGATTTGCTGAAACCTAATCACAAAAAACAAGCACGTCATGGCTTACGCAGATTTTTTTCGCCACAGGCACCACGCTAAGAATGAATAAACAAAATTGAAGTTGGTTCATAATGAAATGAAATGAATCATACGAATCCAAACCTGGTTTCCAGATGAAAATAATATTTCAGTTGTTTTCTAATCATTGTTTATGAAATTAGAGCCTTTCATTTATAGCTTATTTTCTCTTTTGATTTCCTTGTTATTCCGAGTGATTGTTTGCGTGATACGAAATAATGAGAAAATTGCAAATTGCAAAAATTATGTATATCCCAATTATCATTAGCTTATCCCAGTGACTAGTTTAGGAGATAATGATTGTCCCTATACCCTATATATAGTACCTAAGCATATACGTTAAAATTGATTTCAATTAATACTAAAAACGAACTTGCAGACAACGTAGACATGCGTCAATTGTAATAAATAAATTCGTTTATTTTTCTTTTCATCACCTTAAATATGTTTGCTTTCCAGATTAGTTTACAGATAATGATAATGTTTATCTCGAACTTATATCAATTTAATATTGTTTACGTATCTCAAAAGTTATCTCGTTTATTTTGACTTACACTTATACACACGCAAATTTTATAGCAAAAAAAAGTTTCTAGAAGAAAACAAGGGGCAACAGAAACTTTCTTAATGGTTTACGCATCCTGAATACTCAGACAAGCTCGAAGTAATGTTTTTGCCACCTACTTCTTCACATTAAACACGTTGCAGTTTTTAAAGCTTATTAAGTACACAATCAATATTAAAATAACATTTTCTTTCAGAAGGTACATACGTCATCTTTCATTCTTTCATTTTAATTTTCGGTACAACTTGTTGAAGAACGACAAAAGAGAAAGGAACTGGCGGATGTTAGATTTCGTACTTTTGTTTCTCCTCAACAGTAATTTATTTTTTAGGACATTTAATTCAAAAGAAATGAAAACTGACATTTTTCCTAAAGGGAAGCCTCTAGAGGTTTCATTTCAAAAGTTGAAATGAAAACACACTTACCTAATTTGATACTCATCTCTAGGCCACTAACTTTCATGCGGAAAGAAGTACTTGGACATGGACAAGTAAAATGTATTTAAAAATTCATATTCATAAGCTTACGTATCCCAAAAATTAATTTGACTAAATAAGACTTCTATAGCTTCAAAAACTTTTTGCATTTGGAAATGGAATTTGTTCTACCGAAACTACTTAAGTACTTACAGTCATGGTCTAGACATTTAACTCGAATTATTGTTTTGTTCGTTTTACAGTTAGATAAAATAATAAATATATCATATCATAGCCTATGACTTTGACCTTGACACCTACTTGTGTATACATTACAAATCACGTTTTAAATGTTTGAAGATTTTCCCAGAAACTGAAAGCTCTTCATTTATATTCTACAGCTATAAAGCAGGCTGAATAATTAACCGCAGAATTGTTTGCAGAAAGAAGGAATCGGAAATTGAAATGCAGGAATTTTCCCTATTATTAATGCACGTTCACGCAGAACATAAGAGCACAACACCACATCCGGTTGAGTAAACAAAGAGTATGATACATGCCGCACCACTAAGCAACCACAACTGTGACTACCACTACCGTAGGATGGGTTGCCGAAATCACTTTATTTATACACCATTATCTTCAGCAACGTTTTCCCTTTCCTCGTTGAGGACTTGATGATGGTGGACATGATTCACCAGAAGCCGAATTGGTCTTGGTCTATTGTGGAGTAAATCAACTCCCCGACCTCGGCCATTAGCACCCTGCACGCCATTATTTAGGCGATAGTTCTCACCTGCCGCCACTTGAGATTCCTCATCACTTATTCCACAACACTTACTCCAATTTCCAAAAATATTTGCATCATATGTGCAAACGACAAGGATGAAAGGTAAAAAAGCGGTTACGGTGAATGGAAGATATCTCACGGTTTTGAAATGGATCCAAATCAGACGGTGGAATTCCGGGGAAACGATAGATTTTGGCAGGTCACCCAACTGCTGATAAACTCCCCAAGGTACCCAACATCCCAGAAAGATTGCTGCAAATATGCACGAATTGCGAAGAAGTTGCAGTTGCTTCTTGTGAAGTTGAGTATTTTGTCCATCATGACTCTCGTTTTGCTGATTCACTTGGGACTGAAAGTGAAATGGAAAGAGAATGGAGAAAAGGTGAAAATTAGTGCTTTTTCTTGTTCCTTTATTTTATCCTATTGTTATTAAAAGCAATATTTCTTTTCCCAGCGCGTGTTATTTTTTTATTTGCGGAATGAAATGGAATCTGAAAAGAAATACGATGTGAAAGGGGGATTGCAAACAGAATTGGACAATCTTTTTTTCCCTCATGCAGAAGACATTACGTTTTTTATTGATGTTGTTATGCTAGATTTTTTGTGATTTTGCCTGTACCTGATGTCGAGATTTCAGGAATACAATCTTTTGCACGGTACTGTAGATATCTGAAATGGATAATCAAAAGAAATAATAAAAAAGAAATCCGCTACGTGAGTGAAAGGCAGTTTGATCCCTTCTGCGAAAAACGGCTTGAGCCAACAGGAAGAAAAATTGATATTGCTTGTAACCTCAACCAAAGGAATTAGATTAGAAGGCATGAAGAACGCTCAACTAGTTTCAAAGCACAATTTCTTCTTTCAAAGGCTTTTTATTTACTTAAATATGCTTTTATCGCTGCTTGAATTGCAGAAATAAACCCCTCCGTTGAATAGTCCTTCTATCAAGAATTCATTGACCTGTACTTACTTTTATAAGTAAACTGCATGTACACATAACACACTACATATTTGTAAAGAAGTTCAATCCATTTGTTAAAAATGTTTTGAAAAATTTCCACTCGTGCAGTTCTTTTCTGCTTTTGCCTTCTCGTATTAAAAAACTCTAAGAATGGGAATACGAATCATAATGGGAATTTCAAAGTCTACTTTGTAAGTATTATCAATATTCCACATTACAGATTGAATCATTGTCATTGTGTTTATCATTAATGGAGATAGTTTTGTACTTTTTTTTCTCTTTTTATGACCCCATTCGTATTTTTGGTGCACAATTTAATGAGAAGGAATTGTGATTCGAAAGTTTTATTTTTTCCATATTCAACATGTTCAAGATCTTCACTTCACGTTGAACAAAGTAGTGGTAATTTAAAAGCTGATTGAACCACTGCACGAAACATTATTTTTTTGACAGGATATATAGCCCAACCCGACTGTCCAAACAGAGTCTCTTTCGAGGAAATCATGAAGTAATGGTGTTTGCTACGGAAATTCTAATTTCATTTCAAACTTAAACTTTTTTCCTTTTTTTATGGCAGTTTCCCTCTTCCTCAAATAAGAAATAAGGGTAGGTAATGACTGTGAATTCTCGAAAATAATTTGGAATTAGATTCTCAATTTTTTAAAGCAAACACCACCCTTCAAGTTTTCCTTTCAGACGCTACCTAATTTCATCTCTTCATGTTTCAAACTTTTTGCTGACTTTCAGGCATGACCGTAGTTTACAGCTTAACCTTTTTCCAGGAAAAGAAAGTTTTTCCTGTCCTTTGCAAAAATCTTTGCTTTTGAGAGCAAGCACATAAGCTATTGCAGCAAGCACACGCAAAATACTTTTTAACAAACAACGAAAAAGCTTTTTTTTTCGTACTAAAATCTGGCTAATTGGAAAACCACGGGTGAAGTCATAAATTATGCGATAGGATACTGCGTATGTAGGTATTTCTATGTTCATTTGCTCTTTAGACCTCATGAACTTCAGCTCAGGAAAACTAGCCCACAGGAGCGTAAATTTGCATCATAATTATTTAAACTTCTCACACTCTATTTTCGCAAGCTTTCAAACGGAGACCATAATATGGCTAGGTTAAAAAATTAAGGGATATAAATAGACGTTGTACTTACGAGAAATTAGGATGCACATGGGTAGGAGGAACACCGAGATCAAGTGGAATATAGCATACAAAATATTCCCTATTCCGTGGGGACCGACAGCAACCTTTGAAAAACATGAAGATAAAGAGTTTTAGAAAATTGAGCAGGGGCTTGAGTTCCTTCCCGAGGTACCTAAACAATTCCAAACATCATTATGGATGGTGATGAACATGACACAAAACTCATTTTCTCTTGAACAAACTGAAGGATCTGCGACTGAAGTTGAAGGTCTTTAGCTAACGCATTTGAGTTTAGAGGAAGCAGACAAGACAGACAAATTCATTCAACTTGTAAACTCATATTCTTCAACCCAGACTCCAATTTTGGATTCCAGACATGTCAAGTATTAAATGCTAGTGACAATATCATCAAATTAAAAATCCATGTACCTAAAGATAATTGACTTGGGAAAAATCGTTTCTTTTGCAGTTTATGCGAAAAAAAGAATTGGAAAATTGTAGTATCTTCGCTTGTCTAAATAATCTTGTCCGCCCACTTGGTCAACAATGTTCGCTAAAACAAACAACGTCGCTTGATATAAAAGTAATTGGACAAATTTTCAGAAGAAAGAAAAACGTGATAGGAAGTTGGAAAACTTTTATCCGAACCAATCCAGTTTGATGGAGAAGAATGAAAGAATTGCAAAAATATGTAACTTATGTTTATCCAAATGCTTAAGTTTTCTTTTTCCTCACCGGAGCACACTGGTATGCAGGAACAGGAGTATCCAGATCTGGGATGAAACGGTACAAGAATCCTCTTGGAACGGTAGTCAGAATTGCTATTATCCATATCCGCAAAATCTTCTTTGTCATGTCGGAGGAACAAGGACGAGCAAATAGTATTCTGGCAGCTTGGCTACGATCACAGCTTATCGCAACGATTGTGAGGGATGCCAATGCTTGTGGAATTCCTGAGAGTAATGAAGAAATTGCTTAAAAAAGATTGATCTATTTCCAAATATCTTGAAATCTGAAGGCACGTAAGCATCATGACGACGACAACACAATTCCCAAAAACACCCCCGGGTCGCCTTCTTTCTTGGGAAGGGAACGAATACCCGTTTTAATTTTAATGTTGTTTTACAAGAAGCACTTAAAAAGCTTTACATTTTCCCCCCAAAAGTACTTACTAAATATACATATTTTTAATCTCTGGAGTCACTTTACCATTACCTTTCAAGCCATTACAGTCATATTCGAAGAAAATGCCAAATTGCTCCAACAATATCTATTTCATCCTGCAGATGAACTAGCCAAAGCTCTTTTCAAAAGCATTAATTTTGCAAAAGCGAAGGACGAAGAAAGAATTTTATTACAAAAAACGTGATTTGGTTTCACTAAAAAATTGTTATTTTTAATTCTAGGAAGTTTCAAGTTCTTACTTTTCATTTGTTAAGCTTTTTACACTGATACTGCCTTGATACTTAATCTCATTCAAGGATCCAGTTAAATTCTAGTTATTTTTCTTTGTTTGAACATGCAATCAGCGCCGAATGAGGTGAAAGTAAATTACGAAACAACAAGCCTTGAAATCCCTAAATTCAATACACTCTCAGCATAAATTCCTTGAATTCGCAAAATAATTCAAGGATGTGTCCTTTTTTTTACTGAGGTGCAACTGATCCTATTAAACTTGTAGCGCAAGTTTTAAAGCGCGTAAAAATAGCCCACTTTATTTCATCTCAACTTATCAATAGTTAATCCTATTCAAGGGAATTTCCCTGACGTATACTTACTTCGTATAATTGACCAAAGGATGCAATTAAGCTCATTGTATCGCCACAATGGTCCATTTGAGCGCTCAGAAATCCTCAAGTTAACGCACAGAAGAAACAGGATACAACTACATCAATTTAGTAGACATGTTTAGATTTATTGATAAATTCGTCCTTGTGCTAATTAAAGAGAAGCGCTTAAGTAGGAGTGCTTCCACTCCACATACAAGCTCACCTAACGCAGAGATTTGCGAGCAGGTAATTAGTAGCCCTGGATGAATGAAGGTAGGTTGACATGAAACCATAAAAGAAAACATGAAAATGGCATATGACCTCGGGGATCAAACCATTAAAATCAATTCTAATTATTTCTTTTCATGAAGCAAACCTTCGAAATTTTTGCCGGCAACAAATTGTGAAAAGCAAAGTTAAATTGACGACATAACCACCAACAGACACGACATACATGAAGGTAAACACGGATTCATTATCCACCCCAATGGGCTCTATCAATGTGCCATTATCATTAACTACATCACCATCTGTACCATTTTGTCCCACGACAAAAGAGAAATTCGATGGTGGTTGGAGATGTGGCACATTTGCATTAGTAACAGCAGCAGCTCCCGCAACAGATCCACTGGTAATTTCCAATGCGGTTTCATAATAATATTGGGCTGATGCTGCTTCCCCAGATTTCGAAGATGAGATGAAGCTTTCAATATGATCATCAGATTCTTTTCTAAAACCCATTTTGTTGTCAGCTACTACTCGCACAACGGTTTACTCATAGCACTAAGGAGAAAACTTCACCATAAAAACCAAACAGGAAGTAATGACTAGACCACCAATAAAACAGAGTTGTAGTTGTAATAATCCCTTCAGGAGAAAGGCTCAATTTCCCTTTGTAAATAAGTAATATTATGGAGCAATATCCGACGAGACGAATCACAAATAAGTGAAAGGAACCATTAAAATGATTGATTATGATTATGTTGATAACACGATACACTTTTAGAGCTCATCCATCCGTCTAAAAAATGGTCTGTAAACTTTTTGGTAATTTCACAGTCCATAAGATCGAATAACACGAAACACAAGAAATTCTAAACAAGGAATAGTGTCTCTGAAGAAAATTCGAACAAAGATGCATTGATCCCAGGGCAAATGAGCTTTTTTCCGGTAGGATATTCCCAAGAAGAATTTTGGATGCACAGTGAATGAATAAGATATTGAGCTTAAAAACCAACGCGTCTTTCTTACAAACGTTCCTTTCGCGACAAACGCCACCAAACAACTGAGGGAAAAGCTTTGCGAATCTACGAAGGGAAAGCGCGAATCTGCTTTGAGCACTGGACTAAACTAAACTGAACACCTTTTCACGCAAAGAGCTTGTGATATCGTGAGGAAAGAAAGATGTTGAGTTGAGGGAAACCAAACCAACTCTTTACAGTAAAGCAGCAGCAGTGGAAGAAAGGGATAAAACTGGAGAAAATTGTGTCGGTGCTAACAAAGCAAAAAAAAACAGACAAAAGCAAACAAGAGGAGAGAAGGTCTGGGTCTTGTACAAATCCTTCTAGGCTGCCAGTTCTCTTTTCTCTTGCGCGTAAAGGGAAAATGCATCATTAATACGGGTCTCATCTACCGTGAGGACTTTTTCTCTCCTTCCCCAACAAAGAGAGGGTGAAAGAAGGAATAGAAAAAAAAAGAACTGGAACTTGTGCAAACAAAATTTTTCTTTTGCTCACTTTGCACTTAACTTTCCATTACTTTTAGCTTTCCTCCCCGTTTTATTCTCCCAACTCAACTTCGAATACCTTTAAAAGTGTAAAAAAGAACGCCTCTGCTCAAAATGTTGCTTTTCAGTTGAAGAGAAGGCTGAAGTGAAAATTTTGCTGAACAAGGTGTATAAGTATTATTGTTTAGAACATTTCATTTCAAAGAAACGAGTACCTAAGCCTAAGCGCATTCCACAGTTTATGACGTGAATGAAAGTGGTAATGGTGATGGCGATGGCGATGAGTTCATTTTCTCTGCACATCATAAGTGGGCGAGAGAAAAACATTCTTTTTGCAACGATAAACTCAAGCGATGTTCAAAATGTGTCGGAGAATGGGAGAAAAATTGACATGTATTTATCTTACTGTCATAAAGACATCTTTTTCAACAGAAGTCGTGCTTAAATCGACAATTCACTTTTTAGGAAGTTGAGATATATACATACATCTACTTACTTATGTCAGGAATTTGAAGGTTCTTTAGAACAAGTTTTTCATATCCACATCGCATTCCTGATCATGATACTTATGCAGTAGCTTCATAAAAAATGGAGGTAATGGCGACACTTTCTCCGAATGTTTAATGAAATGTATGATTTTCCCTGATTTTTTTCCATGTAATAGTGATATACAAAAGCTCAAAAAAATTACGCAGCAATTTTTTTCCAGACGCTCTTTCGTACCTATCTGCTTAGGTAATTGAGCGAATTGGTTGGTTGTGCATCACAATTACAGTATGACTAGACGTTTTTGAAGATTATGGAATTTTTATCTCTTGGAATAGGAGTACCTACAGGCAAGCCGATCTTAGCCAGCATCTTTAAACCACTCATGTCTGGGAGCAATGATGCGAAATTTCGAGAGAGAATATGATGAATGTGGAAATCAATGTGGGGATGTTTGTTATAATGCTCGGGTAATTTTTCATTACTTTATTCACATCCGTACACGCAGAGATTTAATAAAACCGACAGTGCATACATCAATTTACTTTTTTTAGGAATGTACATCACAGTATCGATATAAATTAAGGCAGATTGAAGTATCTTTTCCTAGAATAAGTTGGAATTGAATAAAGCCATAGCTTTGTTCCTTTTTTCAATATTTGGCCCATGCAGATTTCCAAGAATTTTCATTTGCAGTATGTCAAAATTCCGATCATTTTCAAGTGGAGACGAGCTTTAATGTTTCATTCATGACGTATTTTAGAAGCTTCTATTTGTAAAAATCAAAACTTTCCTCTGATCAATACTCATTCATACATATTTCCTGTTTATAACACCTTTCTGACAGCTCTACATGACTTTCCGTCCTGGAAAAAGGCATTCTCGTGATTTGTTATGTAGGTCGAAGGAAGGAAAATGAAGCATGCATTTGTACAGTCTGTATACGACTTGTCTTTGGTGCATGAAAGCCGTAAATAATTGATAGCTTAAGAGGCACGTGGATATATCACGTATCATCTCTCGCATCTTAAATAGTAAGCGGATTACAAGAAAAAATCAACATTTTTTACTACCTCTTGCTACCACTACACCTAACATCTACATGTCGGAAATGTGGAGGGCACAAAAAAGTCACGAAAAAAGTTTTCCTGGTGCTGACGATGTTGATGTCGATATGAGATTTACTTCTCAGACTGGACAAGTCGGTATACACAG
>JAHZMX010001587.1:0-20324 GCA_027743895.1 Seira musarum | reverse complement strand
ATATCACGTATCATCTCTCGCATCTTAAATAGTAAGCGGATTACAAGAAAAAATCAACATTTTTTACTACCTCTTGCTACCACTACACCTAACATCTACATGTCGGAAATGTGGAGGGCACAAAAAAGTCACGAAAAAAGTTTTCCTGGTGCTGACGATGTTGATGTCGATATGAGATTTACTTCTCAGACTGGACAAAACGGTATACACAGAAATGCTGAGAAACTTTTTCTCGTAAACTTTTTTGTTTAGTGAGCAGGGGCTAAGGAAGATTTGGTACAACAAGGTGGAATGACGGAAGTTTGCTAAGTTAAACACATCCGGCTAGACATTTTGTCTATTTATGTTTGTCTTTTTTGTAATTTATTGCTGCATTTTGTAACATTTTTTTTTCAAAGATTAGACACATATTGTAGCGATTTTTTGTTAATTAATTTGTTTTTCGTTAAAGTTATTTTCTGATGTTCAATGAAAAATGTCTTTTTGAGAAAATGGAAAGTTAATCAATTGAAAGCATGATGACGCAGTTGTAATAGCGAAGTGTTAACATAATATGTAATAATGTAACAATCAGTTTTAAGGATTGTTTTCCTTGAAGGCCTTCATGAAATCTACGAGTTTGTCGACGTGCTCGGGCAAAACAGCGTTGTAAATCGAAGCTCGAATTCCTCCCACAGATCGATGTCCCTTCAGTCCCAGCAGGCCCAGAGCTTTAGCTTCCTTTAAGAATTTGTTCTCTAAATCTTCGTCTTTCTTCACACGGAATGGCACATTCATTCTACTTCTGCAGCTGGGGTCCACCGCCGAAGTATAATAATCCCCAAGGGTATCAATGAGATTATAAATGGCTGATGATTTCTGAATTGCTTGACGCTCCATTTGTTCCACTCCACCATTTTTGAGGATCCAGTCGAACACAAGACCAACAGAATAAATTCTAGAATAATAAAGGAAGGAAGACATCCATTTTAGCTTCAATGAGAAAATTTTTAATAAAAATTTCTCCACGTTTCAATGTACTTATGCATAGGCACATACTACTTTGGAGGCAAATTATGCATGCTTCACATGCGATCTGAGAAATCAATATTATAGTGGAGCGGTTAGCTGAAACTGTCTCGTTTCAAGCCTTTCTTTCTTGGAATGTCTTAAACCTCATATTAAGTACTACGTCGGAAAGGGTTTGTCTAGACTTCTCCGGGTTGATGTGATTAATGTTATTTTGTTCGTACGTGTTACAATGTGAAAGCGGTAGCTCAGTTTTTTTACTTTCGTTTAGCAAAAGGGTCGTTAAAAAATTGGACCATGGAATAAAAAAAGTTTTGGAAGCATTCTTGAAAAAAATAGTTAGCCCAAGTAGGTCAGTCAGATTGCCAAAGTAAAAGTGAAAGTTTAAAGAATCCAGTCTAGAAAAAACTTACGCAAAGCATGGTGGGGTATTGTGAAGCGAGTTATCTTTGGCCATCACAGCATAATCTAGAACGGTAGGAGTGATTGGTAAAGCCTTTCCGATCAAATCCTCTCGAATAATAACTATCGTCACTCCGGCTGGGCCTATGTTTTTCTGAGCACCAGCGTATATAACTCCAAACTACAAATAAAAATCGAAATGTTTACTTATTTGCTCACTCCAATCCAAAAAAGTACTTTTCCTTTCACCTAATCTAAAATGTTTACCTGTTTTGGAAAAGAAAAAGTCACGAGTCATGACTATGACACTTAATTTTATGTCACTCCGATCAAAACATGAAGTAGGTATTATACACACAATCATTCTCATGACTTACAGTAACTTTTTAGCCTTTTCAATCGTGCTGTTGATCACAACATTGAACTCTGGTGATAGGGTCTGGAATGTTTCCGTACTTGTCCAATTTCTTGTGAACCAAATTTGCTTGGCCATACTTTGAGGCTTCCTTAAAAGCTTTGGAGGACCACGAGCCCGTGACGATGTAATCAGCCTTTCCAGTCCGGCCGATTAAGTTCAAAGGAACTGCAGCAAACTGGCCTGTTCCACCGCCTTGGAGGAAAAGGACCTTGTAATTGTCAGGAATCTTACTGTTTCGGAAAAGGAAAAGCCACGAGTCATGACTATGACACTTAATTTTATGTCACTCCGATCAAAACAAGAATTAGGTATTATACATACAATCATTCTCATGACTTACAGTAACTTTTTAGCCTTTTCAATCGTGCTGTTGATCACAACATTGAACTCTGGTGATCGATGGCTCATTTCCATAATGCTCACATGACTTCCGTTCAAGTCTAGCATTTCCTTCTGCATCGTCTCCAGAACCTGGAAAAAAGAAAATATAAGGCCATTTTCATAAACGTAATTTTTACTCAAGCTCATTTTTCATGCAGACAAATCCTCTCACAGGAAGCATCAAACTTTTGACTTCTCAAGTCCCAACGGTCCAACAAAATGGACTGTTTTGTATTAAACTCATGGATCAAAAAACTCGTTCGTTCGAGTAGAACCACGTCAACCCTTTCGTTCTTTCCTCATGGTATGGTTCTACTAAGCTCCAGCAAGCGGCAACGCGCTCCACCGCGTGCATCATGTTACATAACAAAAATGTGAGCAATGGGATGCATTATCTCATGAAAACACGAACTGCGTTGCTTAGCCTTGCGACTATGACAGTAATGTAGGTATACGTATATAACACATACTTCCATTTCTAATTCCATCCCGAAAACACTTTTCGTTTTGACCTTGAACCACCAAATTCACCTTAAACGTGCGCATATTTTATATTAGAAACGAATGTAAGCTTTTACAAAAATTGTTTTAAAGTGATTGACTGTCCCTACTAAACTATTTTTTTGCATTTTCGACATGAAGGAATTCAGAATGATTAATGATTTATGACATGAATTCGAAACGCACATAATTTTCAGAAATATTTTTGTTATCATTACCTCTCTCGGAAGTTTAGCGGGACCAGGTCCGAAATAAATGAATTCCTCCATCGTGTTGTCTCCAAAATTATCTGATTGTGATTTACTGGAAAACTGAATACTATTTTGATTTCTTTGGCTTGTTTCTTCACGCGTTCCACGGTTTACGTGTGTTGCTGCTGAACCAAATGCTGCAAAGTGGAGATCTGTATTAGTACTAGTGGCTTTTCATGATATTTCTCTCTTTTAATAATACCTTTCCCCTCACAATCAGTCTGGGTCTGGGAATGTAGGTTGCTGGAACGAGGATCATGCAGTTGAAGTTGTGCAGCTGAAGTACAAGACTCGGGAGGAGTGGCTCTCGTTGTAGTACATAGCACAGATTCCAGTGCTTTATCGACCAGGCTCTCAGCAAAAAGTGGAAGAGAGCCAGAGCCAGTGCCACTTCCACTAGCACTGCCACTATTACTTGACACACTATTCCCCTTCATTTCATTCCCACTTTTTTGGTTTACGTAAGTCCAATACTGGATAAAAGAAATAATAATACTGCAGAACTTATTGTAGCTTCTCAAAACAAGAAAAGGGCACCGGTATAAACGAGTTAAGATCTTTATTACTTTTTATCTCCCTATTCCTCAATGGAATAACTACACCACCACATCAAAAACGAAAACCACAATCACGAACTAAGAAAGCATAAAATATTAGAACATAATAATGTTTCACGAGTAAGAACCTTTTTATTTGATAATATTGCTGCAAAGCATGTGAAGTTAAAATTGAAATGTATGCTCACAATGAAGAAAAATGCTTCTTTTTCACTGGAATCGGCAAAGTCAAAACTTCTTTGCTCACTCACATTCAGCTCAGCTCTGGACAGGCATGAAGATGTGGATGTGAGCGAATGTAAGTAAGTGAGGCAGTCATTCTTTTCTAATTTGATCAGTTCGATTTGAGATTTCTAACAAAACAAACGGAGAAGTGAAGCATTTTTAGCCCTTTCTAATTCAACGATTTGAAATGACTGACATGAAATTAAAACAAGCGTGATGTTTCTCAGAGTTTAAAATTAGATGCGATTAGATCTCCGGCGACTAAAATACTCAAATTAAAATAACCTATGTCTTTAAAATCCAATTTTGTTTTTACTCATGCATCAAAATTATCATTTTCTATTAAATCTAATGACCTATAGCTTTACAATATATTCTAGTGATTTGTTTCTCTATAGACATTCAACAGGTCGTATGCATATAATTTTGTAACAGCTTTGAAGCTACGACTTCAAAATTTATGACACAGTTCGACTTCGACTTTGCTCTTGAATGCTTTTCAAAACAAATGAAGCTTCATTAATGCAATACTGATTGAACCACGGTGTACTGTAAAAACATATACGTGGAAGGAAATTATACCTAACTCAGCGTCAGTTCGGTTAGGAAGATTCAAATTAGATGAGAATGATGGACGAGCATAATCTCTGGTGCGATGATGATCAACCGGTTTACTCAAGTGTTATCCACACGTTGTGAATAAATAACTTTTTTATTATTTCAACTTCCACACAGGTTTAAAAACAAGTCTAATCACTAATCACATTGGCACAGCATGTTAAATAACATGGTTGTTTTGATATCGATTTTTATGAGTCTGATGAGGTGAGATGAAATCTTGAAATTTCAGCATGGACAGTAAACGTAGAGGCTATGATATGATGTATGATAGTTTTTCTTATCGCATCACATCATGCTCTCGCTTTTAATTATCACTGCATTCATAAATTCACAAAAACAACTTGAAATAAAACTGAATCTGATACTTGATATTTTCTGGTTCAGTTTCTACTAAAAAGTGTCCTCTGGAATTCCTGTTGTTTAGATAACCATATTAAGCCAAAGTTCTCAGATAACCTACGCACTTGACACTTTGGCTTTTTGGTTTTTTGCTACTATGTCCGATTGAGTGCATGACAAGCCCCCAAATGATCTGGAGGTGTGTTCCTCTTCAACCAACAAAAATTTATGGAGATATCTTACGTGAGGTCGGAATCGAATTACATAAGCCACACGCAACCGCAACGTAGCCGTACATGAACTGTCACAAATGGAATAAACCTTCTTTGATTTTGATCCATAAAATTATAAATGGATGAACAGATCACTGCACTAACACTGATCACTCTTTCACATGACTTCAAAGTGTGATGGAATACTGATTCGATATAGGTATGCTTGCTTGCGTCACTCCACTGTCACTAGTCACAGTCGATGAAAAAAATCAAAAAAAAATCGTAACTTTAATAAATAACTGCTTGCTTTCAATTAAAAAGTATATTAAAAAAAATCAAATCACGAACGAGTGATGACACGAACAGAAATTCATGTATTGACTTTGGAAGTAGCACAAGTCAAAATGGTTTTCATGATTTTAACTATCACGCATGGGAAACAAAATGTTGGATCGAATCAAATGCAAAGGATTTCATACACAGAATGGAAAACAATTCCTCGATTTTCGAGATTATCGACTTAAATATATGACGCAAGTCACGGAAACAATTCCTCCCTTATGGTGTCGGCACCGGCAGCACACAAGATTTGCACAATTTCTCAGCTCCCCGACAAATTACACAATGCCAAGAAGAAAAGAAGAATGGTAAAGTAAAGACAAAGACAAAGTCTTCCACTTTGTGTATTGACTATAGGCAAAGAACGAAGAAACAAAGTCAATACGGTGTCTAGTAAAAGAAAACGATAATGATCCGATATATGCATATGCTTCGAAAAGCTAACTATAAGAACCAAACTAAACTTTTTGTTTGATATGCCCACTAAAAATCAAGACTGACTTTACCTCTTCTCTTCTGGAACTAGTGGCTTAAGTAATGCAGGTGGTATTGAATAGTCCCCAATAAAAATAGTTTAATGGTACCAGAAGCAGCAAAAAAAGACTAAATGATGGTCGCAGAATGCGATCAAATCAAACACTTTTGCATTCTGCGGCAGCAGCAAACAAACAATCAACTTGACTTGACTCTGTTCCGAAGAAAATCCTTAATCCGGTCTAGTCAGTAGTGTAGTAATAGTTGTGGACCAAAAAGTTTAATCAAGGATTAAGCTGCAGTCTCGTTCTTTTGACTATATAAGTCTAAAACGGCTCTTAATTCCGATAGATTTACGATTTGAACAAAGTAATAAATTAGAGAAGCAAATGCATTTTGCATTTTTTCTTGTAGGATGAGAAGAGGACTAGGATGAAATGGACAAAATTACATGTTTTTGAATCTGTAATCTCTACTGCTTTCGCTACTGTCAAAACGAAGAAAACGAACTCTATCTCTTGGGCAGATGGTATGGAACAATTGCCCACTAAAATGCAAATGGAAGTTATAAACTAGATTTTTCAAGCGAAATACTCAAGTTGGAGAAAAAGAATAGAAATTTTTTTCTTCAGAAAATGACCATAATTTTGCTCGTAATGCTTTCTAGCTTTTAATTTTTATGGCCGCAATACAACAAAGCAACTAAAACGGATTGTTCGTTTTTGGAAGTGGTCGAACAATGAAAGTGAGTTACCGATAACAAAAAGGAAACAAGCCTTTTATTCGCTAGTTCCTCAAGTAAAAAATGTCCATTTACTTGAGTAATCAATGTCAAGCCTGTTTTACCTTTTTCTCCTACTAATTGCTCAAATGGATGCGGCATTTGGTAGAGTAGACCTCCTCCGTTGCTTTAGCTTGTGTCAAGAAGGGCAAATGTTTGAGTAAGTAAGGTAAACAAAAACTTTGTCTCATTACATAAATGGTGCCAGTTTCATTACCATAATTGCTTCTAAGAACAAAAAACTCAAGTTTGTCAGGTAGAAGAGTTAACTTTAATATAATTCAATGTTCCCAAAACAGAATTATGACATGCCATTAGTAATACGACTAAAAATTAAATTAAATTGGGCGAAAGAAACGGTTTGGATTCAACTGCAAAACGAAAAAAATATATTTTTTGCATAAAAAAGCTTAAATCTGCGAGTCTGTGAGACGGACATGAATTATGGATGAATGGATATGCTGAAATGCTAAAATGCATTTCACGCGTTTTTACTAAAGGAAGAAGAGGAGCTGAACGCAAGTATCATCTACCGTAGAATGACAGCCTATCCGGCTTTCGCATTTTTTGTCAGCAATAAAAAAAATTATATAAACTACTTACCTAAGTGAAATGTAGGTATTAAATGCCCACGTGTATGCAAAAATCGAGACTATTGATTATTCTGAGTAGAGAATTGTTTTAAATCCTTAAAGGCTAAATAAATATGTAGGTAAGGATGAATGTACATGATTTAAAGCAAACATTTGCAAGAATAAGTTACTGACGATTCGATTTCTGTTTTAACAGAGCGGAAACTTGTACCCATCGGCTAAAAAGTATATTGTTAACTTTAGACATATGAAATAGTTCAAACAAATGGGATGAGCTTCTGGCATTAGCTCATGTTCATGCAAAACAGGGATCATCATCAGTAGCAATTTAAGTATACACATTTCATTACTTTACTCTTTACAGATTTTACTATCAACACCATCAATCTCATCTCATCATCATCATTGATGCAATCTTCATGCATTGAAAACCTAAAACCAATTGCTAATGAGATGCATCGCATGCTACAGTTTTTTAAATACCTAGTTTGTACAAATGCTGCGAACACTATGTTTAGGCGTGCGAAAATTAGAGTAGAGCCAAAGTCTCATCTATAATTTTAATTCAATTTGATCTCACAATGAAGCATATTATAATTTTGTTAAACCGATCCTAAAACTTTGTTTAATGTGCCATCAATTCATTATGATTAGTAAAAGCTCGATATATGAGATTACAGTTTAAGAAGAAATAATGTGATATGAAAAGATTTACAAACATGCTTTATATGGATGTACTCAATTTTACCAGTTGGAAATTAAACCATATTTATTTAAAGCTTAATTTAATCCGTTAAAGTCATCAAACACTTAAGTTAAAATTGGAAATGGTTGGTCAAGAAAAAATAAGTACATTTTACTTCTATTTCCACATGGAATGCATCAACCTGGACCTGACCATGTATTCCATGACCAGTATAAAGAACTTTTGCTATTACTATTTGTAAGGTTTCGATTTAATGATGATAAGTACATGAGCAAGAAATTATGCTGATCTAAACAATCGTAAACGTTTGTACAAATCAGTAACATTATGCTCAACAACAACCAACTATTTCGAAAATATGTATTCATCTTCTTTTGTGTATTTACAAGCTTGTAAAAGCTTTGCATGTTATAAAAATCCCCAACCTAAAAGGGATCTTTTGATTTTTGATGTGCTTTCTTAAAACATGGGTGCATATAAAGTACCAGTACAACGAAACGAAAGGTACTTTTGATTCAATTCGGGTACGAGACTTGCATTGAGAAAATAAAAACCCTAGCTGTGCTGTAGCTGAATATTTTGATAAGCTTAATTCTCTTCAATTCATTTCTTTCTTGATCATTTTTTTTTTTTTTTTTTTTTTTTGCATATCACTTAATTTTCAGATTCTTTCATGCGATGCAGAGACGAAGAGAATTTATGAGAAAACATTCTTGTTTCACCGAAGAAGCATAAAACTTACTTTTCAAAGATGCAAATCTGCATGATATATGAATTTTTATTTTTATAATCACATTCATAATCATCATCATAAAAGAAGACGAAAAAACTTTCCATTTGTCTTATTTGGCACTTCTCATGCTTAATAGATGGGATTGCCATTGCCAAAGTAAAGAAAAGTTAAAAAGTTTCACTTCGGTCGGAAAGTGTATACGCATGATGATCTTTTCGTTACATGTCTGCGCTTTTCGTGTGTGTGCAAAGTTTAATACGATTGATTGACGTGAAAATAGCATTGCAGACAATAATATTCTTTTAATGTCGATTGTCGACTGAAGAACAAGCATTGAAATCCTGGAACGAAAGAAAAGAAAGAGCTTGGAATTTGGTTATCCGAAGATGTTTACGACCGGCACTCGAATCAAAGAAAGAGGAAAACAGATTTGAAGCAAAGTGAAGCAGGCAAATCAAACAAACACGAAAGGTCAGCATGGCTTTTTTGACTTCATTTGATTACTGATTGAACTGTTCGAAATGAGTTTAAGTGGAAGTGTCAAAGTTCGTGTTTAATAAAAAAAAGTATTGAAGAAGTAAAGTTCCAGTGATCGGAAAACATGGCGTCACTTCCTTTCCATCCACTACTGTCGTCATCAGCTGGAGAATCTCTGGAGAACTCTGGCGTTCAGAGCCATGAAGGGACAACCTCATCAGAGTTCGGATATTCATACGAATATCCGCTGAATGAAACTACGGAAATGTCTTCCGAAGAGAAGATTATAAGATCAGTTCTTAGCGTCAGGAAACCTTCATCATTCTCACAGCAGTTTGGACCTGCGGAATACGCTGTATTCGCCTCTGTTCTCATCCTCAGTGTCTGCAATAGGAGTTTTTTATGGATTCTTTGGGAATAGACAGAGGTCGACGGAGGAGTATCTGATGGGAAATAGGAAGATGAGTGTATTTCCTGTTGCACTTTCACTTTTGTGCAGGTTTAAAAAAAAATAATAATTTAATGTAAGAACAAGAACTCACTTTTACTTATGCACTAAATTACAATTGCTTGGGTGTGTTTGTAGTTTTGTTTCAGCCATAACCGTTCTCGGGAATCCGGTGGAAATCTACTTTTACGGAAGTGCGTATGGTCTCATTCTAGTCTCATTCATCCCCATGACCCTGAGCTTGGCGTATTTCTATGTTCCTGTTTATCATAATCTACAGCTCACTTCTGCTTATGAGGTGTCATTTGAAGCTAAAGTTTTTACAAAAATTACTATTGAATAAGAGTTAATAAGTGTTTTGTTTATTTACCAGTATTTAGAACTGCGATTCAGTCGATATGTCCGTGTGACAGCTTCGTTCCTGGGCATCGTACAGTATGTAAGTTAAGTGTTAATTGTTATGGCGTGCCAAAAACAAATATGATTAAAGGTGGCATAATGTTATGTGTAATGTGTAATACCTGTCACCAATTTTTGTTGACAGGTTCTTTTACATGTCAATTGTGGTTTACGGACCGGCATTAGCTCTTAGTCAGGGTAAGGGATTCACTCTTGGAATTTTTATTTAAGTTGATTGTCGTGTCGATTTTGATTGTGGAGCTGATTTAAATTAAAAATTATTCATTTTTTTATCCCAGTGACCGGTATTCCGACCAGAGTTACTTCATCGGTTATTTTTTCAGTATGTGTGTTTTATTCGACGCTGGTAAGTTTAAAAGAAGTGAACAAAAGGCTAATTTAAGATTTTTTAAATACTCGCTTAATAATAATACTTAATTCTTGTTTTAAAGGGAGGCCTGAAAGCCGTTTTGTGGACTGATTCTCTTCAAGCGGTAATCATGATTGGGTCTTTATCAGCAATTGTAGCAAAAGGAGTGGCGGACACTGGAGGCATCGACGTTGTTTGGAATATTGCAATGGAAGGAAACCGTACAACATTCTTTAAGTAAAGTTCTTATCGATTGTTGTTGAGCAATAAAGATTCAGAAATGTGATTATTAAGGATTTATTAATTTGGACTTTTTTTATGACAGCTTTGATGTCGATCCCAGGACGAGGCATACTGTGTGGACCTCGATTATTGGAGGATATTTCATGTGGCTAGGTATGGCTTTTCTATACAAGTATTTCAACCGAATATGTTACAAAATTATTCTAACCTATTTAGATTTTTATTTCTACTTCTTCTCCTTTTCTAGCTAATTTTGCTGCCACGCATTCTCAAGTTCAAAGATATCTTGCCATTCCAACGCTACTGAAAATAAGAAGGTAAAAAAGCAGCTATCAACTTGTTTTATTCCAAGCATTTCTGAAAACCGTTTGATCATATTATTCAGGTACATAATCGTCATTCTTTCTTCACAGTGCCTTATTGCTGAACTTTATTGGACTGATTGTCATCTTCAGTCTATGTTACTTGGCTGGGTTAGCTCTGTACGCTAGATATTATGTCTGTGATCCTATTCAGACAGGAGTAAGGCGACAAAAAGTTCACTCAATTTATTCAGAACATTATCAAATTATTGTTAGAAACGTAATGTTTGACTTTAATTGATAGGCAGTTCAACGTCCCGACCAACTTCTACCTTTATTCGTAATGGAAACACTTGGAAACCATGAAGGATTTCCAGGGCTTTTTGTAGCTGGAATAACGTGCGCAAGTCTTAGGTACTTAAAATTTCCGGAGACACAGGAAATATTTGCAATTTATGATGAGAAAATTGATGAGTTCGATTTCAATTTCAGCTCTGTATCAAGTGGACTGAATTCTCTTGCCGCCATATTGACCTATGACTACGTTAAGCAATGGTTTCCTGATCTCACAGACACCTGCCTTACTTCGAATGTCAAAAACATTTTGTCTTGTATTTGGTGGTATCAGTTTTGGGTTTGTATTTGTCGCGGAGAACTTGGGGAACATTTTACCAGTAAGGTTTATTCGAGTAGTAAAACATTCAATCAATTTTATATACATATGTTATTAATTATAAAATATCATTTTAAAGATAACTTTTTCCATCGCTGGAGGTATCATTGGACCGATTCTTGGCGTCTTTTCCTTGGGAATGTTCTTCCCCTGGGCAAATTCAAAGGTAATTAAAACATTTTGAACAGTTTTGAATTTGAGTACTTATGCATTTTATTGTCATTACTAATGTTTATTTTTACATATCTCCGTGTAGGGCGCTCTTTTGGGACTCTTGTCGGCAGTTGGCCTAATGTCAACCTTGATAGTTACCCGTCAGTTCGTTATAACAGAAAACCCACATGCTCACCCAGATCAAAAATTGCCGGGCTTGACCATTGAAGGCTGTGGAAAATTCGACTACTTTCACCATAATTCAACTTTTCACCTGAACAGCACCAAAGACTTGCCGGAACCTCACCACCGAGCCATTCCTAGTTTCCTACGTAGACTCCACCGAGAACACAGACTTCCTCTCTCATCCCACTGACTCTAGTGCATTCGGGAAAATTGTCACTTTTATTACTGGAATTTCGTACATGTGGTACCCAGCTCTAGGTTGCTCCTTCTCCGTAATCTTTGGCCTCCTCTTCAGTTTTCTCCTTAAAAGATTCCACAAGTCCAGGGGAGTTAATCCAGATTACTTGAGCCCACCAGTTTTGTATGTTTTGACAAAATTATTTCCAAATCACATGGCCAACTGGCTTGAAATGGACAGCTATCCAATGCTGAATTTCCGGATGTTCATTTTCATTAAGTGTAAGAAGAAGACAATCTTACGATTTAACTCGGATTAGGAATGCACCACAATCAAATCATGCACTGTAAATTTTTGACACGGGACAAAAAAAAGACAAGACCAAAATTATTAATGAATTTGATTTTGTTCTATTTCCTTATTGGACGCTTAGGTACGAAGCGACTTCAGCTCTGCCTACAGACAAGAGGACATGTGCGACATGAAGCTTAAGCGACTGTCCGCATTCTAATTCTAATTTTTTTCTGCAATGAACTTTACTCAACTTGTGGCATTTATTTAGGAAGCTTAACTGTTTTTCAAAAGTATATTGAGTCATTTTTTACTTACTTTGTGTATTTGTAAAATAAATTGTCGATTACGTTTTTTCATTAAAAGGTCCCTCCGAATTCAAATCTTTATTTAGCAACTTTTTGTGTTGCACTTTCATTTTCTTTGTTCATGCACCTTCATTCGCATGCATACTTGTCATACACGGGGCATAGTGGGACGTGCATGAAGTTTGAGCTCACGTGGATTTAATGTGTTGATGTTGATGTATTGTGGTTGGTGAAGTGCGAGTGAGTGAACGTGTTTTGCAATTTTTAAGTTTCTTGTGAAAATTAAGTAGTTTATCGGTGAAGTTTTAATAATTAATTTGGGTACTGATTTATAATTATGCCGCGATTACGTAAATTACGTAGGAAGCAAAAGTTTCACTACGAAGTCAACCGACGACGCTTGAATCAGAAGCTCCACAAGCTACCAAAGATAAACTGGTGAGTCTTTTGCCTATCTCTGGTTTCATTTGGAACCGGAGCTTGGAATTACTACTATAATATTTAATGATAATCGGGTGTGAAACTTGTTCAGTTGACGGTTGGCTCAGGTCAGGTTAATGTTTATGTTTACTAATTAAATATATTTACTTCAGTGACGCTGTTCGGGAAGCATGGGACGACAAAAAATCTTTGACGCAAAACCTGACATCCATGGGGCTCGTTGCGGATCCAAATGCCCATAAAGGCATGAAGATTCCCTCTGGCAAGGTAACTGGAACATAATATGACTTTGTTCTATACTTTGCTAGTAGCTTACTCATCCGTTTTGTTTACTTTTGAAGGAGCAACTGAATGGCACTGTTGATACCCAGACTCAGCCGGAAAAGGCCCACGTCGCGGATACATTGGAACACCAAGCAAAAGAAGCTTTCCAGAAGAAAAAGGCTGTTGCTCATCCCCTTCCGCCAGAGATGTATAGGAAACTGTGCAAGTTTTTGGATAAACATGGGGAAGATTACGAAGCTATGGCTAAGGACCACATTAATTACTATCAAGAAACACCGGCTCAGCTTAGGAAGCAAGTAGAGCGACTTAAAGGTATTCCTCAACAGTGGGTACCCTATTTGAAATCCAGAGGTTTAGTACCGTCGGAATCGGATGAGAAATAAAACTTAAGGGTTTATTAGGCCTTTTGAACTTTTATTAACGACAAAAAATAGATTTTTGTGTTTCGGTAAAAGATAAAATTATATTAATAAAATTGCGCAGATTTTATTCTTCCGTAATCAAATCAGATTAATGTGCTACGTTATATTAATCAATCATTTATTAGTTGAAATCATTTTTCAGTAAATGAAATTGAATCACGATCATGGCATTCGAAAGCGTTGCGATCCAAGCCTGCAAAGATTTTCAAACTTAGATTACAATAGATTAGGTTACAATTGTTGTATTGCGTGTTATGGATATTTTTATACTCCGAATAGGAAGGAATAATTTAGATTGAAGTATCCCTTTCCACTTAAACCGATCTTCTTCGAAAACTTAGCCTCGATTGTGCATAGTCGTTCCTTAAAATCTTTACAATTTTTGTTAGGATAATTCTGCATCTAAAAGAGATATGATGGATTTTAATCCCAAAAACAATGTATTTAAAAGGACTTGACTGCGAACCTTGCACATGCCATTTGATGCTAGAAGAAGTGATCCCAGAAAATGAAAACCCACTATTAAGATGGCCACTTTATGGTAAAGTCTTTTTATGGTGTCATAAAATAAGTCGACTCCCACCCTAGATATCTCAATCAAAGTCGAAATAGTTGTAGTTAATAAGATCCCTCCAAATATTTTGTTCGTCGAACAAATAATTTTTCTCACCCGGAGATACGTCTCACATGAATAATTTGTATCACATCTACCACTTAACCTAACCGAACTTAACTCTCTAATTAAAATACCCAAAATAAAAAGAAAATGATATGACAAACCGCAAAATGTAAAGTAGGCCATTCGACCTGTAATTATGAGAAGAACAAATATGATGACGAAGCTGTTTGCGAACATCGGATCTTCTGGACTTATCTTGGAGCAATTTCGAAATTCAAAAGTATCAAAGGAACTTATGGAGTTCATTGTCATACACCATATACGCTGTCGAAAATCTTTGAACTCAGCCACTCCGATAACAAATTCGTTTGTGGCAATTATGTAGGAGATTATGATAAACAGAACGCAATGTAGACTCTGAAGGAATCGAGTGATGATGTTACGATGTGATTCTGATGTCCTGGTCATCTTCATATTACCTTTAGTTTCCGTAATGTAAAAGTGAGTAACTTCATTCACGAAATGCATGTACTTTTTCTTTCCTGACCGTATAGTCCAAGCATAAACGAAGGAAAGGATAATCCTCCCCAACTTCCCACTGAAATCAAACAATTTGAGAGGTTCCTTCTGGATATTCATGTGAATGCATTTTGGGATTTCATAAACCGCAGCATAAATACATAGAAAAATTATCACAACGAAATATGCGATCTACAATTTTAAATCAAATTATGTTTAAACCTCTCAGGAAGTAAGTTAATAAAACTTGTGGATTAGTCAAATACCTTTTGATATTTATTTTCATGCATTTGGATTTTCAATTTGCTAATAGACCCTCTTTCTTTTCCATCCAAATTATCCACAAGCCTGTATGGTGCTAAACCACAATAATAGCCGACTAAGGAATGAGAAATTACAAAATTAATACTGAAGGGCACTGGAAATGTGACCATTATTGGCCCTTGCGTGCCTCTAATTGGGCGCATTCTGAGTTTGCTAATTTCGTGTGAAATTCTTATTCTGAACTAAATAATCGTTAGCTAATCGAAATCCCAAATGTTGTAAGTTTTTCCCCTGACGTCAAACAAATTTGGGAGAATCGACCATGACATTTTATTCCGGGTGATCTACATGATATATATGAAGTAAAAATAGTTAGACAAATTTAAGTAGACAACGCTTGATAGTAAAGAAATGAATGAGCTAGGTAAATACAAAAATAGTAATCCATTTAATTGTTTGCTGGTCTTCACAAGAATACGTATTAATGATTATGAAGAAAAAAGAACTATGATTCGTGATAAAGGTGTACAAATTCTAACGGTATAATACTATAATAGTTAAATGTGAATTACGACAATATTGCTTCATAACACTTACTATTATTTGCTTTACATAATGCATTCCGAGATTAATAATATGATGGAACTGATGCGAGGAGGACATAGATTAACTTTATAATTATTTGTGTAGGTCGATAATTAATTACTATCATCGTGAATAATGACTTCTGTGTTTCATATCACAAGAGTTTCAAGTCGAGAATTTTGCCGACTATAACCGGACTCTTTAACCTTACTTTTATGTCTCTTATCATCCAGTCGTAGTAGCTTGCGCTTTGTTTTCTTGCGTAAAACTGCTTTCTTCAGTCTGGAAAGACAAACAAGTATATTTTATTGTCGAAATCCCAGTAATTGTTCGGTTCAGTTTTTTTTTTCAAAATAAAATACATACCTGAACTGCAGAATTCCTTCTTTCAAGTGGAGGAGGAGGAGCAACGTCACTGGCACTAGATGACAGTTTTTCAGTCTCACTTTCTTCTTCATTCTCAAGGACTTTTTCTTGGCTAGCTACAATTTCTGCAATGATTTTGTCCCTTTCTTCAGACACTTTCGCCACATGCCCGAGCATAGCTCTGTATGGTCTACATAAACGAACATAAGTATCTGATTAATTTGATTAATGAACTATTGATTAATATTTTTACAGCTATACTACAAAAACTCTGCTATTTTCTATTAAAAGTATTTAATTTTTATTTAATCGTACAACCAAAATCAATAGCTTACAACATTTGGAGTAAATGGGCATTCGTCAAAGCGTTTATTTCCAGCCATGTCCTTTTTACTCGACGCCTGGTGGAAATCAAACGAGAAACATTTAAACTAAATTATTATCATCGCACCCCTATGCTAATACAAAAACATTTTTGTATATTTCATTCATTTACTTTTTCCCAAGTACAGCACTATAAAATGTTTTCCTAGTTTTATCAATCTCTCGATCCAACCTTTCCATATTCATTTCAAAGGAGTTCATTTTGATGACACAAAAACTCAAATAAAACTTTAATTGATTTATTTCTGATTTCAAAATAATTTCGCTGAATTGATTGATACTTTGTTTGAGCACAAACACTTACTTAAATCACCAAAAATATTTGAAAGGATCATGCACACGAATACGCAATACTCAAGTCACATTTAAAAATTGATCAAAAGTTTTTTTAAAAATTGGAAAGCATTTATTTCAGATTTGGTTTTATAAAATGACAATAATGTATTATAATGTACTTCATTATTAGTACTCCTCTTTCACACTTTTGCACACAAGTATTTCTTACATCATCTTGGATCTTGGAAGTGTTCTATTGAATGATCTCATGAATGAGCTTCTATTATGATGGCACAATTTTATTATTTTACGCTATCTTATATAGTTCATCAAATTATTTAGACTAGGCACGTTAGTCGATGCAAAATATCATCAAATAATTGTAACATGTGTTCGTCAATGAGGCTTCTTTTGTAGAGGTATTGTATTTTTGGTATGAGTAGGTTCAAGTTATTGTATGAGATATCAAGAAGTCTGCCTTCATTCGTTCATGTTCCTCACCTACATAATATTTCATAGTACACAAATGAGCCCAATGTGTAAATAAAAATCAAAGCAAAACATGTGTGGAAAACGAAATATTTTAGTCTCTTGTCTAGCTTGTCTTATGTCAAAACATCAACTAAACTTAATTGAATTATCAAGTTTAATATGATCTACAGATACGATTACATAAGAATGTTCACGTTCCCGGATTTATAGTCTTAAGCCAAGTTGAATGGCAAAAACGGGAATAATGAAAGATTACAAAATGCGAAAATCAAAGACTTCAAAGAATGGTTCATCACAACTAAATTCTTAATCTCCGAACATTATATTCCACTGGGCTTTAAGTCATCATGCCAATAAAAGTGAAAGACCACGCAAAGTGCAAAGCGTGGGAGCAGCGGAGGCGAGACAAACTTAATGATGCCTTTAATAATCTCGCCCAACTTTTGCCCCATTACGATCCTGCCAAAATTCCAGCAAAAATCGAGATACTGGAAAAGTCTACAGAATTTGTGAAGGAGCTTCGTCTTTCAAACTCGAGACTTTTGAGTAGCCAGGCTGAAAATGATGAAAAATGTAATGAAATGGTATACTGGAAAAGTCTACAGAATTTGTGAAGGAGCTTCGTCTTTCAAACTCGAGACTTTTGAGTAGCCAGGCTGAAAATGATGAAAAATGTAATGTCATGGAATGAAACAGTTCTATTACATTTGCTACGCAGTTAACTGTTATGCTCATTTAATTGTTTCTTGTCATTTGGAAGGTCGTCTTATCAAGGAACTTCAGGATGAAGTGAACAGACTCATTTTAAGGGTGAAGCAACTAACGCATTTATTAAAGAAAGCAAATATTACGATTCCGGTTGGTCCCGAAATAAAATCTTTGGGAAGCAAGCGATTAAAATGGTCGGGAAAACTGAAGCCCTGTGATTCGGAAAATACTGTGATACCCTTAGTTGAAGGAAGTTCACTAAATCCTTCGCCAACGACCTCTGAGGAAAACAAACTTCCATCTCCTGAGAAAGGTGACGAGATTTTGGATTTTTACTTTTGGTTCATCTTTGTATTGATGTAATACTTAACGAACTTCAATACTTTTTTTGCTTCAGATAACACCTCAATCGTTCTTCCTGATGGAGAGAAAAACGAAAGCAATAATAAAACGACTGAATCTCCACAAAGTGAGAATGCATCTGCATCACCCACCCAGGAAAAAACTTCACTCCCGAATACAAGTACAAATACACCTTCAATAATAATTCCTTTAAAGGAAGTTAATACTTCCAAGTCCACTGCTCCGCCTTACATAATTGCTCCCACCCAAGAAAAAACTTTACTCCCAAATACAAGTACAAATACACCTTCAATAATAATTCCTTTAAAGGAAGTTAATACTTCCAAGTCCACTGCTCCGCCTTACATAATTGCATCGACAGTTAGCACATCACCTCAGAAAAGTAATTCTACTTCCAACTCCACCTCCTCTGCTTCTGCCTCTGGTTCAGTTACAACAACTGCGACCATTTCTTCAAGTGTTTCTCCACTTAAGTTAATTTCGTCAACGGAACCCATTTTCACTACAAATTCAACAACTGCAGCTCCATTGCAGTTACCTCTACAGACTTTCATCCTTACTCCATGTCCGATAACAGGCTCAGTCACCGCAGTACCCGCACAGACATCCCAACTCTTTCCTCGAATAACTTTTCAAAATCAGGTGTTGTCAAAACCTTTAGAATCCTTACCATTGCAAAAGATTGCTATTAAACCGGTGCTCAAGCCCATTCCAAGAGTTATCAAAAGACGAAACCGGAAATCAAAAAAGAAATTATTATTAGAAGCCGCAGCAGCAGAAAATCAGAAGAAGAGTGATCCTATCTTGAAAGAAGGTGCTTCGGTTAATAAGGCTCAACTAACTGTAACTTTGACGGGAAAGGAAAGTGAGTCAGAAAAGACTGACTCGGATGTCCCCGAAATAATTTTAGAAAAGGCTGTAGACCACGAAAATACCAAAGATAAAAATGCGGAAGAGCCTGTGGAACGTAATGATAAAGACAAAACCCATGAACAAATTGATAAGTCGACGAAATCTCCAGAATTGGAAAAAGGGGAGGTTAAAAATTCGAAATCAAATGTCGATGGGGCACTTCAAGATGAATCCGCACAAAATATTCCTGTACTACGAATCATTGGATCAGAAAAAGGAAATGATTCAGCAGAGAATGAAGACATCTTGTCGAAGGTTGTTGTAGCTGAAAATGTAGAGCCTACAAAGGAAAAAGAAAAGGAGAGTGAAAAGCCTGAAATAATGTGCATAACTTTAGATGATGACACTACTGACCGTGAAATTGTAGCACAGAAAGTGCCAACGGGTAAAGAAAGTGAAAAGCAAGCAGAGAAAGAAATTGACAATTCAACCTCAGCTTCGTCAAATGCTTTGATTTCGAAAGACACTAGTGACGCAGCTGTACCAACGACAGCCGAGGAAACAGAAACTGGGGAGAAGGAAGCAAGCAAAACCGGAAGTTCAAAAATAGATGAAGAAATTCAAAGTCAAAATATATTATCATCATCTTCTATTGCACCTCAGGAGGCATTGGGTACAGACACTCTAGCATCACAAACTGCGATAGAGAATGTTGAAAAAGATGTACCCACTCAAACTGAAACTGAAGCAACGATTACGGACAAAGGTGAAAGTTTCGAGCAAATAGAAAGGGAAGTTAACGTATCGAAGCCGACTCTTTCTGAAATATCAAAATTGCCCGGCGAGGCAGAAGAGATTTCACAGGTAGTACTGGAATCTACTACTACAGTAATTTCTACCGTGACACATGTAGAAATAAATGAAAGTCAGCAAATTGAAGCGATGGAAGTTACTGAATATACCGAACCCAGAATAGAACTTATGCCATTAGAAAAGGCGACGGAGAGATCGTCAAAACAGTCAGAACCATCTAAACCGCCTTCTTCTGAAGACAGCGTTTTAAATACACCACACAAACAAAAACCGAGCCTGGACGAGAATCAGAGCGTTACAACCACCGACAAAATTAGTGAATGCATCGCCCGCAGTATTGATCTTATTGATGCAAACGACAGC
>JAHZMX010001586.1:0-12507 GCA_027743895.1 Seira musarum | reverse complement strand
TGATAATTTCGCTGTTTCAATTTCTATCAAGGACTAAAAAGACTTAGACTTAGAGATGTTTTTCCTTTGTTCCTCACTTTCATCATTTATGAGGATTTCGTCACTATTACTTCATACAACAGTAGCCCACACACATTCACAATCTCATTGAGAAAAAAGGAAAAGGATTTTGTTCTAAAGATACAAAGATGAAGATGAAGGAAAGCATAAAAACTGTAAAGAGATCTATCCTCAATCCAACATTCCCTCATTCATCAAATCAGCTCCTAAGAGAAAAAAGAACGGGTGATTGTGCAAAAAAGGGAGGAAAAAGAGAATGGAAATAGGTAAAAAGAACCCCAAAGGATTTTTTGTCCTTATTATTGAAAGGGAAATGATTTTTTCCTGTAACCGCAAGGCATGGAAGGACACACGCACAACACGACCACTGATGAAATTGGTTTTTCTCTCGGTGCTTGCTTTCTTTTTCGGCTTTAGCTTTTCTTACAAGGGAATTCAAGCATGGAAAGAGACGTTTTACGACGTATGTCTTGTTATAAACCGGAAAAGATAAGAGTAACAAAACCTCCTAAAGAAAGAGATAAGGCGAAAAAAATTATTTTTCTAGAGGTAGTCATGCAAGAATACCTACGGAAAAATGTAAAAATAAACCATCCGATAGAATTGGTAAATGGTCCCTGAGTACGGTTTACGGTTCTAGTTCCAGTACTATCCTCATCCTCCCACGAGTGGTCCCGTATGGGATGCAAATAAATTTAAAATATGTATTAAATTTTTTAACGCTCTCCCATGCCTCGTGTGTATGTTTATTGCGTAAAATAAGTAAAAATGTCAATATTCAAGCAAAATCCTCTTGAGTGAGTTCCGTAGGAGTTTTTATCTTTCGCTTCAGAAGATGATAACAAAAAACCATCCGATACTTACTGTCGTCTCCCCTCTTATTATAAGGTGGAATTCTTTGTACCCCATATTTAGAATATCAAAAATTGCTGTCTTCAATTGAGCCTTTTCACTGTCACATTTACTTTGTAGTAGTACTTTTCGCTCTCAATAAAGGGTAAATTGAGGCTCTCAACGAAGGTTTTGATAGGGGATGCATGTAATAAAATGAATGATTTTAAAGCTCACTCAATGATTTTTGCTCAAAGAAATACGTCATTATTATACCAAGCAAAAAAGAGTTGCGCAGCTGGAGGGGGTAAAAACGTCTTCTTTTTTGTTTCTTAAAATAACAATGATGTAAAGGAGACATCCAAACGTTAATTCAATTTGGCTTAGACAACAGTCTTCTTTCACATTGAGTTTAGTGAAGTGGCTTGGAGCTAAAAGACAATGGAGCTTTTATAGATATCATTACCTAAATTGGCACACCTACATACCTCTATAGACGTAAAATGTATCTTAAATGTCACTGCATGTGTTTATGTTTGCTGTTCATAGTAAAAAAAAAAGTCAATTTTAAACACAAGTAATGAGGAAAACACAAGTTATTAGGCAAGCTCACGTGTTGAGATTTCACGTTAACCAAATTCTCTTCAGACTTTCAAGTCTCGTTAAAGTGGGAATCAGCGCAGTAAATGAGCAATTCCAAAGAAGTTAATTCGAGGAGAAAGAAGCCTGGAGCCATGGGACACAAGTAAACTTGAGATGAGTCATTATCGTATTGAAACAGTGACAACCTATACCGCCTACAACTTGATACGCCCATCTCCGGGGACTTTAGACTCGTGTAACATAAACACTGGGGAAATGAATAAGAAAGTAAGGAAAGAGAGGCAGACAGATGAGTACTAAATAAGTGTGGGTAGTACAGACCACAAATTTTTAGTGAGAAAAGAATGTAGAGCCTATAATGTACAACTTTCAGTCAATGAATGTTATAGACACATATCGGTGTGATGAGCACATCAAAACAACAGCTCCTACTATAATGAAGTTTTATTGCGATTAAAGTTTTATGAACGTGCCATACAAATAACATAAAAGTGTGTTGCATTCTTTCCTTTGGGGAAAGTGAAAACACAAACAAGCAACACAATTTTTTTGCTTCAATTCCCTTCTCCAGGATACTTTGAGCTACGGAGTCCCAAGTTCGTAGTAAACTACAAAAAACTAGAATATTTAGCAATAAAATTGCAAAAGAAGGAAAGGTGGACTAAACTGACTTTCTCTGAATTTTTTAAGACAAGTATAGTCATTGTTCAAACGACTTCACCATCAACCAATGAAGATCTAATTACGCAAGATGACACAGCTTTGGAAAAAGATTCATGAGTCTCTTCATTTGAACGTTTAGTCGAGAAAGGATGTGTCCAGAACATAAAGCAAAGCAAGAATTTCACTAAAATTATGAGTTACGATACAAAAAGACAATGTAATTTGGAATATTTGAATCGTGCTTAATGCCGCACACGTTCTCGTATGCGATTCTGACCCAGCAAACTAAAAAACTGCAGTTAGATTCAAATAAGAAGAAACCAAGACAAAATCAAGCGTAAGAATACACACTAGAGAATGGAAAGAAAACATTTTGTTTGTAATTCAGTTCGAAGTCGAGTCGTGACACGAGAAGCAAATAACTTTCCCTGAAAATGAGGAATGGGGCTACATGAAACCAGTGTTGTTGAAAGTAAATAGTGACCATCTTGTTTTGATTCGATGTTCTATGAAGACAAGGGTTGTAATTTACAAACAAGCACGTATATAAGTATAGTTGTGTAGCTAATTACAAGTCTCATCGTTAGCATCTTAATCTCCAGTAACAAAAAAGTCATTATAACGTCAGAGACTTCACTATCCTGTTTTCCACTGAAACTTGCTTGTAACTAGATTCGGTTTCTTTACTTTTTCTACGCGCGTCAACCACCATCATGATCACGACGATTCATTAAGCATTAAAGTACACTTTCGAAACTGACTGTTGCCTTCGCATCTTATGTAATCGTCTCAATTATTGCCCAACTCTTCTTGGAATCTTATTATTAGGATGGAAATGACATTCATTACCACACTTCCATGAAAACTTTCCTTAATTCGAGGTAGTAAATTTGGTCAACACTCCGGGTTAAGAAGTAGAAGTAGGTGCTTTTCATTTCTACATTCATTCTCGATTTTCTTGTTACATAAATCTTAAGCAATATGCGTGTTCATGAGGGTGAGAGCCGTGCTATCATCACCATTCTAGGTTATATAAGGCGATTGTGAAGGGATTTGCATTAAACTAATTATCTCTGCACTATAATTACAATAAATGATGGTTGTCAGATTGTAATTATTATCGCTAACCAAGCGACGTGTGTTCTCAGGTTCAAGAACAATTTGGTAGACGACAGAAATTACAGACTAGAGACAAAACAGCAATTGACGCATGAATGTATTTTTTTTAGCTTCCGTCATTCCATGTGTGCTTAACAATGTGACGTGACGTACTAAGAATGAAACAGAATAAACCGAAGACGCGATAAAATAATTGTTGAGCTTTTTTGATGGATCACATCACAATTCTTTGAAAATTCTGCTTTCACTTTCATTCATACTTCGCTCCGTGCTTCCACCTGGTTCAAATCCTTTTGTTCTCCTTTTTACGGGCTACAAAATCGGATCATTTAAATTATGAATATGTATAAATGGAGCAAAGCAGCTTAACTTAGCTTAATATTACTACCGACCGACAAATGCAATATAGGTGGCATAGTAAAAGGATAAGTTTGGGGAGATGACTAGGTATGTATAAATTGAGCAAAGCAGCTTAACTTAGCTTAATATTACTACCGACCGACAAATGCAATATAGGTGGCATAGTAAAAGGATAAGTTTGGGGAGACTTTTTCCGATTTCCGTAAAAGTACTTCTTACATAAATGTAAAGTTTCAGAGCCTGAAGCCTAATAAGGTATATATGGTTCAATAATTTGAAATCGACCATAACCGGTTACACTATATATGAGTACTCCGCAGAATATAGAATTTTTACTCGTGAACACTGGCTGGATGAATTAGGCTGGAAACGAAGAGAAAACAAGACTTTCGGCGAAGTGCAAATTAATCAATCATGAGTCATGAGAAGGGAATAAGGGCAAATAAATAGGAAAGTATCATTAATTAAGATCCAATTGTTTATCCAATTTTTGCTTTGAATGCCTACGTTCAATCTTGACTCAGATTTTTTCCCTTTTATCCTAAAATTGTGTAAGACGTACAGTATGGTTAATATCAAAAGAATTTTTTTTGTTTATTTTCCAGAGTAATATTGATCCCGAAACAGCAGCTGCTCTACTAGATTCAGTTCATCATCATCCCAGCATTATTCCTGAGGAAACATCAAGTCAATTTCATATTATTGAGGATTCTGAAACTGGTAAGATGTTCTCTTTGTTGTTTCCTTTGAAAAGGAAAGTAGGGCCCTTCATGAACACACACGAATTAGAATGGATGAAAAATGAGAACAAAACATGCACACAAAACATCAGGGATTTTTTCTTGTCTCACTTTCCAGATTGCGTTAAAATCACGATGGAGGAAGGGATCTTCCATTATAAATCTCGAGGAGGAAGTCAGACATGCGGGCTCTACATGACTGCAGACCCAAACAAGGTCATTTCGGTAACCATTGAATATCTCGATGTACAATGTCATCAAGGTGGATTAATTAGTGTAAGTATACTCAACTTTTTTTATTCATTTTTTATTCACCCAATTCCAAGTTTGAGCTTAAATCTTCAGTCTATTGGTCTAGTGGGAATCTTAAGATTTTGCTTATGAATATTCATGCATTAATGATGAGTTTGAGAACTTCTTTCAGACTTTTACTTTCCTTAGTTCATTCCAATCTAAACTATACGCATTCATGTAGTACTAATTGTAAGAGATAATCAGTATGAAATATTCAGGTGTGTCCCTATTCCCCATTAAACTAGAAATGGAAGGGCTATCCATGAAAAAGAACAAAGATTCTTTAGATCTCTGAACAACTCCTTTCCTCCCTCGCTCATTCCATTTCGAGATCGTTTTCTTCAAGAAGTTTTGAAAAGAAAGTCACTCACAAAAACGTCAAAAACAAGCAAGGACTTTTATGGTTTTGCTTGTGGCTTTCTCCAGAGCATTTGGCTTCAGAAGTCAAACATAATGGACCACTTGCCACTGGCTTTTTACGTAATATCAATAGTGGAAATTGGCAAAAGCCAAGTTTACTTTTAGTATTTGGAAGTGATAACCAAACTACTTTACGTTCGCATAAAACATAAGAAAACTTAAATGATCGATGGATAGATAGATGAACCGGTCAGGACTGGACCTACAACTTCATTTAATTCATCGAAATGTGGAATAAAGGGGGTATCGTTTCAGAAACATGATTTCAAAGCGTGGGTGGTAGTTAGTAGCTGGATAAACGTTTTAATCAATAGTAATAAAGTAATAATTCTAACTTTAAAACTATAAAAGGTTTAAGTAACACAGAAGTCCATACTATTCACTGCAGTGAACACGAAAAGATGTCAACTTTTATTCGTTTCATAATTTAAAAAAAATCCTATATAGGTATCGACAGTATTTCGTCAGCATCGGTTTTAAATAAGTTTGCCTTGTCTTAACTTATGCAGCACCATAAATATTAGGGAAAGGGCTAACCAACAAACTTTTGTCGTAAATTAACTATTATCGTGTGTGAAGGGAAAGCAGCGTAACGTTCAGCAAACCGCAAGACCTAGTTTTTAAACGACTTTGGAACCACCCATTTCATTTTGCTGTCAACGTCAACATGTTTTTTTACGCAGCTTGCAATAAGACGTGATGATAATGGTAGTAGCTGACAGTTATTTTTAAGGCAAAATATTTTGTGCATGCATAAAGAGCGTTGAAAGCGTCAACTTGAGAGTAGGTTGGGCACCTGTCTTTTCGGCATTTCTTTTTTCCAGTCACGTATCAAAGTTGTGTCTTTGTCCTCATGAGTATAATACAAAACTGAGAAAATAAAGTTTGTATAGTGTCATCATCACGATGATCATATTGATCATTTTATGTTTTTCTTTAGAAAAGTTTTTTTCTCATGTTTAAACTTTCCCTCTTCAACAGGTCGTGGACGGTTGGGAACTGAATGGTGCAGTATTTCCAAGTTATGAGGATCATGAAAAAAGTCCCTCCAATCGATTCCATGATGTTTGTGTGGACTCCAAGCAGATGCTTCCTGTGAGGCGAGTTTTTACATCGTCGCAGAATGCTGCTCTTATTCAATACCGAATTCCCGTGTTTGGCCAAGGATTCTCCGTCCGTGTCGAACATATCCCCAATCCTCGGCGTGAGTACTTTCTTTTGTTAAAAAAATTGTTTGTTTTTTATGCTGGAAGAAGACATGACAAAATTTTCCATAAATATTATGCGATGTTAAAGAAAAAACTAGCCAAGTCGGAACGAATTGTGGTAGTTTATTGAGGGTGTCTTGAAATGCTTACATAATGCAATGGAAGACTTCAGTAGCTTTTAAAACTTGTCTGCTCCTCAATCCTTGGTAGCATGATCAGATCACGAACAACAAAAAAATCCCATCCATTTTTTACAGAATCAATGTATCTTACATGTCGTACCTTTAAATACTTTCATGTTTTATGCTATGTACTCTTCTTCTTTAACAAAATAATTTGATCCAGCTGTCCAAGGGTCATGTGAAATTGAAATTATCTTTTGGTCTAGATGGGAGACCCAGATACAGCCAATATAAATGTATTGAATCAACACTTATACAAAAACTTTTTGTTTGTTTTTCCAATTTGTTGCACATTAATTTCAAGCATGACGGAGAAAATTGGTTTGTAGGCTACCAGAACTAGAACATTTGTCTGACATTTACTCATGTTTTATCTATCGCGTATGAATTCCCGTAAAAATCATGTACTTTTCCACTATTTGCATTTCATAACTGCAATTCATGAATCCGTCATGTTTTTTGACAAGGATGTATTAGGAAATTGGCCTTTGTCCCGATCCAAATGCTAAATCAATATTGAAAATTGCAATGATTGAGGCTTTTCCCACAATGATAAAACAACTGCATATATGTCGTTTTCTTTGCTTTGGGAAATTGATTCTTGGCAATATCTCTGGGGAGCTAGGTACATATACGTCTGACTCAATCTATATTTGAGTTTTGTTGTGTCCAAAAAATATGACTTGTTTCTTTTTGTCGAGTTGAAAATTAGATTTTTTTCCAGCGTATATGATACATTTTTTGTGTTGAAGAAAAGAATAATTCATGAAAATTTTTTTTTCTTCATCTGTTTCACAGCATGCAACATTCTGGTTCAAGATGTTGAGGGACTCTTTACTCTGGAAAACTATGGAAGAAATGTCAACTGCAGCTTGATGACAATTTTCGATGCGAAAATCCGTCTCTTGTATTTGAGCACTGGACTCCATCATCGATCTAATGTAAAGACTTTCTCTCATAGTCCACGTCTTCAGAAAGGAATCTATCATAAGGTATAGAAACAACCTGGTCTTTCTACTTCAGTCCCATATTAACATGCCAGACTTTCCTTATTCCTTTAATTCAAGTAAACATTTTTAAAATGAAACAAGCACTAACAATTAAGAGGAAGCAAGTATAATACATCTTTCATAGCAAAATTACTTTACTAAAGCAATAATTGGGTACTTTAGTTAATCAATATGGAAAATTTTAGTTGATCCACACCACAAGCTAATACGAGACATTAGGTACTGCTAATTATTATTCTGCCAAGATACTGTGGAAAAACTTTATCCTATTGATCTCAAGACGTATCCACATGAAATTTTTCTTGAACAAAAATCCCAATAACTTAAAAAAGCCATGCCTTCTGGTCCAGAAGGTAAATATTAATTATTATTCTTCTAATCGAACAACACTTGTGATGCTGCACCACTTGAATGCAATATTGGAACGAAAATGGATAAATTAATACCAGGCGGTTTGTATACCTTTCAAAAATTCATTTTTAGCACGTTTTCTTCTTCAAATCTTTCATGGCATGCTTGAATTCTTTCAATCTTTTTGCACGTTAATCAAATCCTATCGTTTGTTTGCCTGAATTGCTTGTGCATGAGTTTTGTGATGAAATCTTGGAACTTGTTTCAATATACCCCATGTCTAAAATGTTATCAACGTCATCTTCATCCTTCCTTTTGGAGGATTCAATGATGCTTTAGCATGCATTGTTGCAATTCCTCTGAAGAAACTCCTTCCTTTTTACCGCCCACTGCTCCCAAACTCAACAAGAAATGTCTTGCCTTGCCTGCAGCAAAAACTAGCATGATAATAATCCATTTCACTTTAGCATTTTTCAAGCTTTCACCCATTTTGATGGCGTGCATTAAAGCCCAATATCCCATTTTTCGGAACACTTTACTTAAGTTCCTCGGAGTTCTCCTTGTTTTCGTTGGAATGAAGATATTATGTCACATGGGTTATTAGCGTGAAAGTACGCACCGTGGTTGTCCAATGACACCTCCATTTTCTCTCCTGAATCTTATGACTCTACGTATTATGTTGAAGAAAACATTTCCTAGAACTTTGTAAGATTTTCTGTGTCATTTCCCATTATATCTACAGCCATGGTACATTCATAATAGCTATCCTCATAATTTAAACTTTTTCTTTTGAACTAGATGTCATGAAGCTTTTGTGGGATTATAAATCATTAAGGTTTACTCACTCAGATTAATATAGTAAATTTCCCCAATATCACGAACAACTAAATTTCTAGTACGTAGTCATATAAAATCCCTAGATTAAGTAGTGGTAGTAGGTGGATAGATTTTTTTTCATCGAAACATAAAAAGTGATGGCGTAGGCGTTTGTAATTTTTCATGTAAAAATGTCACTTCACCGAAGCCCCAAAATCTCCCTCCCATTTTTACATGAAAGCATTTGGTCCTATTACTTCGAAGAAAAGGTTTTCACTTTTAAAACCATTGTTGATTGCTATCTGTCCTACTTTGCGACGCTACGTAGAGGGAAAATATAGAGATCTTGGTTGATTGACTGACTTCGCGGCTTTCCCTTGTTTCCTTTCACCGCCACGCCACAATAGCCAAATAAACCGCGTCTAATGCATAATATGCAGATAACCAAAAGCACTACCGCACCGCTTTCAAAAGGGTTGCTTGCGAACAATATCATGCAAAAAGGGTGGACTCTTTAGTCATAATCCTAGGGAAAATAAATTAAATTATTCATGGGAAAAATAAAGAATATAGTACTGTGGGCGTTGTTGGTATATCTGACGAAGTACTTGTCAATCTATTCTTTCAAAATGTCATAGTCATTTGAAAAGTATAAAACTCAAAGTAGGTTGTTATTCAAGCAAAATGTGCATTATTATGTAATTGTAATCCCATTATTATTGAAATCAAATAAGTTCACATTAAAATTAGTTGTTGGTTATGCTACCCTATTGTAATGTCCAAACCACAGTAGATTTGGTGGTTTGGACACTTTCCAACTTTATCTCTTCTTTGTAATTGGTTATGAAATTGTGTATAAGTAAGTTAATTTCAACCTAATATGATAATTCGTTATTTCATATATCAAAGCTTCAAAAACATTTGGCACTTGATTGAGCTATCTGATATTTGTACATATAATTCTATTTATATCGTAGTTTTTGTTTCTTCGAACTTCTTTTTAACATTCACTCATTTACTCTTCCTCCTTTTACTATTCTTTTTCTAAGAATCTGCTTGATTTATGATGATTGTCAAATAACACGAAATTGTTTTTTCCACTATTTTTCATGTTGTCTCTCTCCGCTCCTCTACAAATAAATATGGCGTGACTGTGACTATGATTCACTCTGCTTCCTCCCTGACATGAATTTCCATCTCAACCCTCGTTTGTTCAATCGTCCACAATCCCATTATCGCTGATGCCATCATGTCAACCACAATTAGTGTGCCAAAATGGGAATGGAAGATTATGTGCAAATTGGTGGCTCTTCCAGTTTGGATACGTCAAAAGCGGACATCATAGATGAGCTATGCGGGTACCAGCCTCATGCCTGTAAGTACCTTTAATACACGATTTTTCAATCGGAATTGATAAATTAATATTCATTGAATTCGTTCGTTGTAAGTAAGCATAGGCTATGCGTGGGTGAGTTTGTTGTAATAAGAAAGATTACACAAGAGAATTCAACTTATTGGCTTGGTTTAGGATACTTTTTTTACATGATGACGATCGCAGTCCTGTGACACTGATAGCTTTTGAAACGACATTCATAAGCTTACGGCAATTGACTTTAATATCATTTCCCTTATCGAAAATCTTTTTCGCAATAATATGGGATCATGACGATAGGGGTATCATTATTGTGCTGCTGTGCAAGTTGGTACATTATTCGCACGGCACAGAAGATTTATTTTCTCTACCTACTCACCATCTACCCATACATACATCTGTGTTTAAATAGCTCGAATTGCCAATATTCTTGCTCTGTATGAGCATTTTGAAGTATTACCAAAATTAGATACGTCATTTATTTCAGGGATTGTTTGCGTGTGTATATTAAATAGAAAAATGGATTTGCTAACAATGCGGCTTTATATTTATCTATTTTTTCAGCAAGTAAATCCATGACTATATTCTGTGGAATGACCACCATCCGCCTCGTTTCCAGTGGGAAGTATGCAAACAAAATTGTGGCTGAGGTACTGAGAGCCACCATCGACGATTTGGATAGTGCCAATTACATCTGTGGCTTAGACTTGGGGTACTAGAGAGCAGTGGTGTTTTGGTAACGGAAGAAAAAGCATTTCCTGTCACTTCACCTATTTGAACCGATGCAGGAGGACGGGACTCTAATTTACGCATAAAAAGTAGCACATTTCCACTTACACACACATACAAAATCAAACTTCCGCACGAAGCATTAATTATCATTCCAGCCAAGTCAGTTTGATAGAATGTTGAAAATGGTTTTGCATGAGATTGAGAGAATGAAAGGTAAGAAAAAATGAAGATTTATAGGAAGAATTTGTTAGAGTGACTATTGCATATGCTGATTGTGACTTCATATCACGTCAACGAGCACGAGCTGTGGTTAATGAGTAGGTGGGAAGTTGATGTGAAAATTCTTAAAATATTAATGCAATGTACTATAAAAATATATAGCGGGCGAAAGTAAATTTTAGAAATAGGAAAAGTAGGATTTTTAGTTTTGTTTTGTCGCACCGCATTCTTGCGTATTTTGCTTACAATATAACTAGAAAGTGGTAGAGGTTTTGATAGCACCACTTCCACTACTGATGATTTTTTTTCTGGGAGGATGGACGTAAGATATGATGTTAGTCTCTGGAAAAGGTCAAAGATCTTGCTGACAAAGTGTTTGCTGACACTTATAATCATTTTTAAATCCACTAAAAACTTTTAGGGTAAGACGGGTTAAGAGTTTCTCTTCCACTTCAAAATCTTAAGAAGTTTTTAACATTCACGATTACACTTATAAATAACCTCCGTTAGGTATATGTACTTAAGTATGCGTCAAATGTTTGCTTTCGCACTCCAAAGTTTGCTGACAAAATGCAACTGCAATCATTTAAATGTGAGTTTCTCCAGATGAAACTATTCTAGTCATAGTATTACAGATTATGCACATTTTAACTTGATTTAACTAGAATAAAATACGAAACTGGAGGGCATCACCATAATGTATTAGCGTGTGTGACAACGCAGTGAGTGACATTGGTATGCTTCATGAATGTCAGTTGGATAATTCCAGTACTTACTACTATTAAATGTCTAGATATGCATTTTAATTCATAAATCATTTGATATGTAAAGCAAAAGTATATAATTAGTATCATCACATAACGTTGTAAGTATATCATCGAGATGGAGAGATTAAGCAGTGATTTTAATGTAAATAAATAAAAAGATCTACCCTTAATTGTAAGTTGTCTTTCCTGATAGTTCATTTCTGTAGACTTTTTTTAGGTCATCAATCATATTTCATTATAGCTATACATAAAAAGTAGAAGAGTATTACCTTAACGTGAATTACAATTACATACAGAGGCATTGCTTTTAACTTAATTAATTAATTCCCGTATCCTGTCATAGGTTTATTGTTTGAAATGTGATGATGCACTACATAAAAAAGTTGAAATGAATGGAATCCGGAAATGAGATGGCCTATTCAAATTAAAAAAGGGAAATAATTGTGTTTAAGATGGATAATATTTGAAAGTAGCGCAGGTTATTGAACTCATCAAAGCAACGATATAATCATTAAATACAATGAATTATGTTCTGTTTCAATAACATAATTAGTTTATTGGGTACTCATCGTACATTGGCAATTTTGCGAGGAGTACATAACATAAGCAACTATAATTCGATTTCACTTAAGGATGAATTAAGGATACGTTTAGGGCTATTCAAAAATGAATTTAAAGAATACGAATGAGATGCAGGGGGTGCACACGACCGAAGTCGGGGTCATTTATATAGTAGTGTTTGCAGATATGTATATTATAG
>JAHZMX010001585.1:0-15434 GCA_027743895.1 Seira musarum | reverse complement strand
AGTACTGAACAATGGAATCCAGTGCAATTTGGCTTTTATTAACGTCGAATCATGTTTCGTATTACGTAACTAGAACAGCTTGCGTTGGTTTTATGCGTCCACTTGTCGGCCATAATTTTTGATAACTTCAACCCATTCTCATTCCAAGTCGGAATCCCTAATTTGGATGGAACGCATCTATTATATACGAATACGTGCAGGGCAATTTAGCTAATCTTAGTTGGACGCAAGCAACAGTTTTATTGTTCAGTGCAAATGTCATTTTTAAAATCAGCTACGCCTATTTGACAATATAACAATGGTTTTATTCATTTTGATATAAGTTTATGATGGATTTTTTTTCAAATGAGAATAACTGAATACTAATCGTATGTCAGGATGACATGTCATGCATGTTTGCTCTGCGAAGAATATTCTGCATGGGAGTGTTGAGCATATGGCCCGGTTTCGAAATGTCCTTGGATAAAAGCAGCCAAGCTTGTAATTACTTATGTGATGGCATGTTACTTTTTAATTTATCGTTGAACGACATTTTCTTCCTTGAGGCACTTTCCTAAGTCTACTAACATGTTTCAGACACATGACAAGTCATGCTCATCAGATCATCTAATCTAAATCTATCTACTATCCATGAAATGCTCACTTGGGGCGTATTGAAACAGTATGACATTTTTAATCAAATTGAAACGTTCCATATGTAACACGACTGTGACATGGCAAATTCGGTGAAAGCAAGTGACTTGCCCTGTAGCAACTGTAACTTGTGTTTTTTATACAGTAAATATTCTTTTTCTTGACAGGAAACTCCTTCCTTGTGAGCATGACTCTGGCAGACCTCCTCATGACAACGATCGTTTTACCTGCTTCATCCGTCGCAATTCTATCGCAGATGGAGGGCTCGGAAAACTTATGTCGATTCCAATTCGCCATGGCAGTAATGTCATGCATGACATCAGGCATTTTTACCGCTTTTATCGGCATCGAAAACTTTTTAAGATTGCGAACACTCCGTCAAGTGGAAAAATACCGGCGGCGTAGGCAACAACAACAACAGCAGCACCCTTCCCCTGCCGTTGCTCACCATTCCCATCACGCAAGTGGAACAGTTACAACATCCTTGACAACTACCGCATCAGGCTCCGCACAAAGATCCATAGCAGTTCACATGTTACCCCCACCACCTCTACCAGAGCCCCCAAAGCCGTACAGATGCTCCCAATTTCAAGTAACAGTCTTGAATCTCTCAGTTTGGGTGATTTCTGGTTTTCTGGTTCTCTTTCATGTCTGGAACATGCCACAACTGATGTACGCCTCATGTGGCTTCTTTGACGAGAAGGGATTAAACCGAGAGTCATTAATGAATGCACTTCTCACATTCACAATTTGCTTCGCAGCATGCATTTTTGTTGGAGGACTGGGATTTCTCAAATGTGTGTGTATAATGAAGTCATGGGATCGACCAAAACCCTATCTAATTTCCAGAGAATTTGCTCTCATCTCTTCAAATTGCTGGAATTGGCTGGTCAGATTTCTAATTTGGTGTCCATCTTTACTCGTTGCTATAGTGACACACTCACATGAATCCCTCTTGCTAACATCATCATCCACCGCCGCTCCATTTACCGCGGCATCCGCCGGCAGTATTTTCAGCGACGTAGCCACATCTGCTTCCTCTTCCGAGTCCAGTTTACATCATCTCACCTCCTCTCATTCCTCCTCCGGTGGTGGTATGAGTAATATAGCAGCCTCAATCATCAGCACAACTGTGTCCCCCTTGCTACTTTTCGGGAGCAATGGAATCTCAAATCCGTCCAATCTACTTGGTGGCATTGTCGCAGGAGCAGCAGCGGGCAGTGGAGTTGTCAGTAGCTCGAATAGCAGCAGTAGTACTAGCAGCCGCATGTCCGCATCTGAAGTAATTTCACTCCAGAGACTGCTCCTATGGCCAGCGATTTTACCTCCATGTCTTAGCAGTTTAATCAATGCAATGTCAAACAAAGACTTTCGCCGATGCTACATCCAACTGTTTCACTATTGTTGTTGTAAAACGTCCGTGGCCCTCACAAGGAGGTCTCGGGACAATTTGAGAGGAGGTAGTGACGTCAGAGTGCATATTATACCGGGTTATAATATTTATAATTCCTCCACAGGAGGACATTTCTCGGAGGTGCAGACGACGCCTCCAAGATTTAATACGTTTAAATGTGGTTCTCTTATAGCTTGTCGAAGGGACGTCTATGAGCTTTGATTATTTAATATTACAACGATGAGCTGGAAGAACACAACAAGAGCTCCATTTTTTATGCTAATCGTGCCACACAATTTCCTTTCTTTTCTCTCTTCTTTTTATTTTCTCATGGACTCTCTTTTTTTAAATTACTACTTTTCTGCATATAAAAAGGATTTTCATCTCATCACATCGTTCGTTACTGCTGCTGCTTCTGCCGCCACACCGCACCGCTTTTTTTTTCTAGACTGATTGTGAGAAATTGGATTGCTTCAAGAGAACTACATATATTATCATTAAACTTGAGAGACATCCATTTCCAAGGTATATTATACTACCTTTCCAAATTACAGAGAAACTACACACTTTTCCCCAAGAACATCAAATAAGCAGTTTTTAAAATTAGGTAGGTAGATATAATAATATTATTATTGCTTCCACTAAAGCGTTTTCCTGGAATATCTCCTGCTTGCCTTCCTAAGCTCTGCCTGCATGAATGAATCTGAATGAATGGACGAATTTTGTGGCTGTGAATTTAGCTTAGCGTGGCTGGGAAAAGAAAACTTTCGAGACAAGTAAATGTTTTGGCATCTGGCACCCAAAAATAAATTTTCATTGCCGCTCGATTCCTCTCTATCCATCCAACAACCTTCCTTTTTGACGAGGATTTCCCTTCTCAGACTTTTACTTAAACTGAGGTATTTCTTTTTATTGTTCCTCCGAAGCAGTTTATTGTAGAAGACTCCTCCGACATATATTATTCCAAGAGGATGATATTGATGATGATACTTCTCTCACATTAAATTCGCGCGGAGTAGTATATAGCGTGTAGTAGATTTGTAGTGTCGATGTCGAGACTCTTATTTTTTTTCAGGGTCGGTTTCAAAAGACAATAAAATGCTTCAGTCTGTAATATAAAGTAGACTAATATATATGTGCGTGCACACACATAAAAAAGGATGCGATTTGGCGTGGTGTGATGTGATGTAAAAGAGGAGAAAAGATGCTCTTCTTCTTCTTGAATTAAAGGATTTTGTACTACTCTTCCCTTTATTACCTCCCTTTTCTTTTTTATCCCCCATTCATTGTATTTACTCACCTTTACCACCTTTTATGCCGTAAAGAATCCCTTTTTATTTCGTTCGTCTTGAGCTTCTTCGATGCAATAGCGAATATTATTATTTCGCAAGAAAATGCGTTCAAATGGAAAAAGTTGGTTTTCCTCTTTTATGAAAAAGTTAAAATGGAAAATGTGAGAAAACGAGAATAAAAAGGTTGTATGCACAGTAGTAAAATAGCGCCGATGCCACCTAAAGTCATAGTTTTTTTTTGTATTGCAGTCGAGTTGAATGTGTGTTCTGCTCTCTCTTGTCTTCACAAAAAAGAAAATGTGGTGAATGCGGATGGTGTGGTATAGTGGAATGGATGGATGGAATGGAAAGCAAATCTTTTTATGCGGGGCAATACAGGAACAATTTCATAGTTAAGTGGTTCCTTTAAGAAAAAGGACAATTTTCATTTTTTTACTTTGTCTCGATGACTCTTTTCATTCCAAGTTAAGTGGGCAAGGATGTGAAAAATCCCGCATGGAATAATGCAAGTATCATTATTGGGAAACATTGGACGGGAAGGAAAGAAAAAGAAAAAAGGATCCTGAGTAAAGAAAAATTTATTTTCTGATGAGAAAAGAGAAAGTCATCTACCTGCATAGTAATTTGTACATCCATACTTGCGTATGTAATATGTATAGATCGTAAATATATTTTTCCCAATTTCTAGTCTGGCTTCTCTAAATAAGAAATGGATGATTGAAACTGAAGAGCTTTCGAAATTGCTATATTTGCATTTGCTTGTGTCTGCTTCTATATGAGGACAAACAATCATTCCTTTCCTTTGTCCTCCCAAAAGAGATCACTCCAGGTCAAAGAGAAAGACCTACGCTTATAAGGAAGGTTAGAGTTAGAGCCAGCATACTATACAACCTTAAACGAAACATTTAGGAAGAGCAACGTGCCAAAATAATAATTTGTTTACACAATTTTATATGCACGAGTTGGAGAAAGGGAGCTCATTATTTAGTCTAGAAAATAGAACAACATGCGTAATTACCTAATTAAAATTTTAGAAATGATCAACCCTATTATTTAAGCTAATGTGTTTATTTTTGTTTTGCTTAAAAAAAGGTGTTTTTATTGAAAGCGTGATCTCACTGTGCCAAAGGAAGCAANTTAGGAAGCGCAACGTGCCAAAATAATAATTTGTTTACACAATTTTCTATGCACGAGTTGGAGAAAGGGAGCTCATTATTTAGTCTAGAAAATAGAACAACATGCGTAATTACCTAATTAAAATTTTAGAAATGATGAACCCTATTATTTAAGCTAATGTGTTTATTTTTGTTTTGCTTAAAAAAAGGTGTTTTTATTGAAAGCGTGATCTCACTGTGCCAAAGGAAGCAAACAAGAGTAAATGTGTACAAATAAATTCTGCTACGTAATAGGTAAACAGTAATAAGTTTTGCACAAGTAAACTCGCCAAAAAAAGTTGTAACAATAAAGCAGAAAAACTTTAATGATAAATGAACTTACATAAAATATGTTTTATTATGTGTTCATATTATAACAAATAGCTTTAATTGCTTGGATTAGGCAGAAAAATTTCACCTAGAATAAAAAAAAACATGTGACTGGGGCAGTATGATACTCGGTTTTACATTAGCTTTCACTTTGATCGAAATCTCAACGTATCAAATAAGGTGCTTTTGTTATAATGTAAACACTTTTGTGATGTCACGGGATAGGAACTATAGTATAACCGCTTATAATTGTATGAAAGCTTGATGATGTAATTTGGCAATTTACCGGGTTGCATGAAGAGATAATGAATGGGTTTCCAACCTTTTTAGATCACAAACTGTCAACAGGATTAAATTAGCTATGTACATGATGATATGATTAAATTATTAGCTTCTACCGGTTATATATGGAAGCATGTGAAATATACATATAATATATATTATAATTATAAAATGAATTTAAACAAAAAAAAATATTGTGATTTTATTTATGGTCGGCGCTATTTAAAATGCTAATTATTATTGTACACGAACATAAAAAGTAAATAAAACAATTTTTATTCATAGTGAAAACACATTTGTCATTTGAAAATAAAAAGCTTTAATGATTGATTCGGATTTTTTTAATTTCATTAATTGTAATTCAATTACAATTCCATTTTCTGGATGACCTAAATAACCCAACAATTCCCATATACCACGAAGTATGTATGCTTGAGAGTCTGAAGTAAAATGAGGTCAAGGTAGATGGCAACTTTAATCAAAATGAAGGTGGAAGTAGTACGCAGATAGTTAAAAAAGCAAATCAGTTGTTCAAAAGAAAAATATTGATGAATCATTAAAATTTGGAAGACATGTTTAAAACATCTCTAACTGCTTAATGATGATGTGATTAAATGGAGAAACTAACCTGAGTGTTATTTTATGCAAAATATTTGCTCAAGGTGCATTCTTTGTTAAAACCAGTGGTAGTCTGACAAAGACAAATAAACAACCGACCGAGAGGATGAGATGAGAACTTTATTTGGTGGGAAAGAATCAGGAAGAGGATACATTATGTCCTTATTTGTATTACGTTTTGGATATGCAAAGATACTTTCGTTTTGGAATTTGCAAAACACAAATGTAGTATGTTCAACTTTTTGAATTGTTCCATGAACTTTACATTCAATGTTTGCTGAATATAAAAACTTTGCTGATTATGGAACACAAAATTTATAATGGTACTGAAAACCCTGCGTAATAATGTAAATGTAAAATGAGACAACTTTAGCTCAAAGTTTGACTTTTGTTGAACAATACTCATTCTCAACTTTTAGTTACCGAAAAGTGAATAATGTAAAATGATATTTTTAATTTGGTTGAAAAAAATTCCAGGAAGCTTTAGAAATATGACCATGCCATGCGATAAAGTAGTGTGCAGAATGTTCTCCTTCTTGTAATTCATTTTCACCTACTAGCTTTCACCTGGATATAAAATAAGCCATTCGGGAGACGTGAGATGTTCATCATGGATGAGATTATTTTTGCTAGTCGGCTAGCGTACATTAGAAGGCGAAGCAGGAGCGGTCTGATATACCTAATATTTTTTAAAACTACAATTCAAGTTTCATCTATGAGATCTTCAAACAGCAATGTACATACATTGTGCATGTGACCACAAAAAAATGAATCTGAAGAAAACAAGGAAGATGAGATAATCATAATAATAATCATAATAATGAGACAACTTAAGTGTCATTAATTATTGTGTATAACAAAAATTTCAATTAACTTTCATATCCAGTTGTAAAAATAACTCAGCCGACGTAACTACCCCGGACGGGGGTGTCGGTGTTGAATATAAATAAATAAAATAATAATTGAATCCCTACCAGGCTTAATGATGATGATGACTGGTGACAGTTTAATAATCCTCGCGTTTTATTTTGTTGATCAAAATACAAAACAGGAATTTGCTTTTTTTCTAAGAAAAACGTGTAGGAGATAATCACTCGTCACTGGTCCTCAAAAAGTTTCTCGTGAATCCGAGCATGTAATATGTAAAAGAAAGTTTGTTCAGGATAAAGCAAAAAGCTAAAATGGAAAACAAAGTTTAGAGCAACTCACGATTCACGATAGCTGAGAAATGCAAAGGAACTTATGTTTTTTGGAGCATATAAAAATAATTAGCAGGTATTACGGTGTCAAATTAAAAATAATAAATGATATATTTTATTATGAAGTTCTACTTTGAGGACCACGCCAGGATAGAATGACTTACTTCAAATACGTCTGGGTGAAAGCAAGGGCAAAGCTCACAATAAGTTCACTTGAAGTCGTTTTTATTTCAGTTATAAAAATTTGAATATAATCTGCATTTACTTTTAGCTTATTTATAAGTTCATAAATCCTTAATCGTCTCGCCATACAGCTTCAACATCGTCCGTTCGATATCTAAAATGTGATTTAAATTCAAGCAATAAGTTTAGAACAGAATTCTGGAAACTTTTCTACTGAAACTTCTCAAATCATACATACCTTTGTGTACAAAACGTTTCCTCCCACGGAGTTCGTACTCCAGCATTGTACATTTCTAATCCGGCTTGAGCAATCATGGCACCATTATCTATACAAAAGCGCTCATCCGTGGCAAAACATTTTGCATCTCTCTCTTTGCACTATCTGATTTAGCATTTCTTGCAGTCTTTCATTACAACCTACGCCCCCACAAACCAAAACTTCCTGTGACCCTGTATGAGCCATGGCTCTTTCTGGTATTGAAAATGTAATGGATAACAAGACATTAAAATAAAACAATAAGATGAGGTGAAAGCAGTAAAAGATATCGTCAAAAACGTTTACCCGTAGTTTCCACCAGCATGGCAAATACTGTTTCTTGAAGACTGAAGCATAAGTCCTCAGGGGTATATTCCTTCTTTAAACTTTGGTATCTCTCTTCAATAAAAGACAATAATCCGGAGAATGATACATCCATCCCTTTCACCACATAAGGTAATTGTAGTAGCTTCTTTCCCCTAAAGTTTTAGAAAGAAAGACGTGTAAAGATTTTCGATATTTTGGTAGTCAAAGGGTGGATTACAAATGGCAACATTTCTAAAAAAGAATCATTGCATTTTGTTAATTAAGTGTTGCGACAAAATTGCATTTTATGTTCATATTCAGCATACGCCCAATGCAGTGGTTAACAGCGATAATTGGTTTATTCCAAAGTTGAGCCAGCGTTCTCGCGACAACCGCCACAGAAATTAATGGTGCAGCCATTCCAGGACCTTTCGTGAAACATACTGCATCTATTTCTTCAGGTTTAATCTGATTTGGCAAATACAATATTTTTGTAGTTAAAAATAACATGATATATATACATTGATGCATTTTTAAAGTTACTTCATTGGCCTCATTGAAAAACTAACCTTGGCCTGCTTAATAGCCGTATCAACAATGCCAACGATTTCCGCTTGGTGATGACGGGCGGTGTCTCCAGGTTGGAAGCCTGGAAAGAGGAATTGTGTCATAATTGTCCATCAAAAATATAATCACTGGCTATTAATCAGTGACATGACGTTGACAAAACTGCTAAACTAAAATGATATAATGTTAACCTTCTCCTGGAGGTGTGATGTAAGTTTTTCGGGGATTTGACAAGACGTTTCCATCTCGAATAATTCCCACTCCAACTTTATTTGCAGATCCTTCCAAACCTATTACGACGACCATGTCTGCACTTCTCTTCCGTTCTGACGACAACAGGGGTTACGCACAGGTTAAGGCACTGAAGGAGTTTAGTCTTAATTTTATTTAAATATTTCAAATATGTGCAAAGTTGAAAATGAAACCAAAGACAGTACAATAATCTGCAATTTTAATCAGTCCATGACTTTCTCCAGCAACTTTTTTTTACTTTGATTCGATGCATTCACTGCATTTCTGAGCTGATGCAAGCTCACGATCAGTTCACTGCACATGTTTTGTAAACACTCAACATCACAATCACAAACACATGCTTTGTCGGCTAAAGAACAATTGAACCGAAATTATGCATCACACTTATGTTCAACCTTCCCCACCTTGTCCAGTTCTTCCGTAGAGAAAAAGAGCGCTACTTTCGACGCATCCGGTTTTTGGGAATAAGATGATAATCAAAAATCATTCAATTTCACACTCATGAAAATAATTGTCAATTCTGAAAATTTCTGAAGTACTGGATACCTACTTAGCTTGTCTATAAGTCTGAGCAACAATTGATATTCTACGATTTTTTAATTTTGAAGACGTTGGTTTCTATTTAGGGGTATAGCTTAACGAATCTATATGGACGTGCTTGAAAGATAAGATTGATTAAGTTTGATGTTAAAAACGATTTCAGCTTAGAAGTGTAAGAGATAAGCTAAGCCGTCAAAACAATGACATCAGCTAGTCCTAGTCCAAAGTCCCCGGAAGTGAGCGAGAAGACCAAGAAATATGACAGGCAACTTCGGTAAGCCTCCGTTTCTTTGCCTATATTTGTGTAACAGATTTGGTTAGGCTAAGTAATCTGTTCCCTTTTTTTCAGTCTTTGGGGGGATCATGGACAAAATAAACTTGAGAAAAGTCAGATATGCCTTATCAATGCTAATGCGGTGGGAACTGGAAATCCTGAAGTCGCTGATTTTGCCGGGATGTGGAAGCTTTGTTATCGTGGATGGAAATCGGATCACTCAGGAAGATCTGGGGAACAAGTAAGTGTGACCTTTATACATGCGAAGGTATTGTTAAAAATATGAATGAAGCAGCCAAATGATATGAACGATTTTTTATATCTTAGCTTCTTCTTAGATCCCGAATCCCTAAACAAATCCCGAGCTGAATGCGCTCTTCGGTTGCTGCTAGAACTAAATAATGATGTATCAGGCGAAGCAATTTCGGATCATCCCGATAGCATTACAGATCCCAGTTTCTTCAATCGATTCAGCATCGTCATTGGATGCAACCTGAGTGAAAGGTAACTTCGAATTTATCTTCAAGTCATGCAGATTTTTGTTCAAGAGAGTTGAATTTCTCCTTGACTTTTTAGGGTGTTAATGTCATTATCAAAAGTGCTCTGGGAAAGTGGCGTGCCTTTCATGAGTGTTCAAACAGTTGGGTTTGTCGGCTGGATTCGCATTCAACTAAACGAGCACACTGTCATAGAATCTCATCCAGACAATCCAAAAACTGATCTCCGTTTAGATATCCCTTTCCCAGAACTGGTTACTTATATGGATTCTATCATCCCGAATCCCTGAACAAATCCCGAGCTGAATGCGCTCTTCGGTTGCTGCTAGAACTAAATAATGATGTATCAGGCGAAGCAATTTCGGATCATCCCGATAGCATAACAGATCCCAGTTTCTTCAATCGATTCAGCATCGTTATTGGCTGCAACCTGAGTGAAAGGTAACTTCCAGATTATCATCGAATCATGCAAATTTTTGTTTAAAAAAATGGGATCAAAATCAAGAGAGTTGAATTTCTCCTTGATTTTTTAGGGTGTTAATGTCATTATCAAAAGTTCTCTGGGAAAGTGGCGTGCCTTTCATGAGTGTTCAAACGGTTGGGTTTGTCGGCTGGATTCGCATTCAACTAAACGAACACACTGTCATAGAATCTCATCCAGACAATCCAAAAACTGATCTCCGTTTAGATATCCCTTTTCCAGAACTGGTTACTTATATGGATTCTATCACAATTAAGGCTAGGGAAGATGCAGTAAAAACGCCATGGTTAGTTTTGCTCTACAAAGCTTTGCAAACCTACTTGAAAGAAGACGCTCAAAAGGATGCCGTACCCCAGGACCGATTTCCTGCTACCAGTCGAAGGAAAAATGAATTCAAGGTTTTTCTAAAGAATTGTAAGTGAATACTATCTAAACTCTTTTTGCTGTGAATGTGGATTGTGAAAAACAGATAACTAAACTTAAAAATTAAGTAATTATGTAGTTCTATCATAATTTCTTATCTGCAAATTAAAAGTTCTTCGGGAAATTGGTCTGGACGAAAACGATGACTCATTTGAAGAAGCAGTGAAAGCTGTCAATACAGCTTTAGTCATAACAAGCATTCCAGATGAAGTTAGGATTGTACTGGACGACCCAAAAGCATCCAAACCGGAGGTGAAACAATTGATTGATTAATATTTCATTGAACTTAGACGAGATTTTGGTTTACAGGAATGAGTTCAATACTATTTGTATTTATAGACAAAATTTTGGGTCCTCTGTGCAGCCTTGAAAGAGTTCATCAGTGAACGTGATAAGCAACTTCCTGTGAAAGGCGTTTTGCCAGACATGACTGCTGACTCTGAAAAATACATAAAGTTCTTCGGGAAATTGGTCTGGACGAAAACGATGACTCATTTGAAGAAGCAGTGAAAGCTGTCAATACAGCTTTAGTCATAACAAGCATTCCAGATGAAGTTAGGATTGTACTGGGCGACCCAAAAGCATCCAAACCGGAGGTAAATTCAATTGAAACAATTGATTATTAATGCATTGAATTTACGGGAGATTCTGTTTACTGTAATGAGGTTAAAACTATTGTTCGTTGTTTTGTATTTATAGACAAAATTTTGGGTCCTCTGTGCAGCCTTGAAAGAGTTCATCAGTGAACGTGATAAGCAACTTCCTGTGAAAGGCGTTTTGCCAGACATGACTGCTGATTCTGAAAAATACATTTCTCTACAGAATATGTAAGAATAAGAATTTACAGTCAATATACATTGGTGGACCTATACAAAAGAAAGTCATGTAAATAATAATGACTTTGATTGCTTTTTATTAGTTATCGGGAAAAAGCTTCCAGAGACGCCAATGATATTTTTGATAAAGCCTGTCAAATCATTAAGCTTTCTGGAAAACCTAGCCTTAACCTCACTTTGGATGAAGTGCGCTTGTTTTGTAAAGAGAGCTATAATCTTAGGCTTCTTAGGGGATATCCAATTTTCGAAGAACTTGGATCAAGTCCAAATGCTGTACTCACAGAATTAGGTGAAAAAAATGTTTGGCCATGAATAAATGAATCAGTTTTAATCATACATACATAAGAAGGTTTTAAGTGCTTTCCAACTTAAATCGTTGTTCATTTTTATTTTCAGCACAAAATATGGAAGAGTGTGACCAAGAACTTATGTTTTATATTATTTTGCGTGGTCTTCTCCGCTTCCACAATGATTACGGCACGTATCCAGGAGAAAATGATGTGGAACCCGACGTCTCACGATTTAAGGTATTCAAGGTGAATATAATTGACTGTTAATAGTCAGTCAAATGCAGGGACGGCGGAACGTAAATTTTCGTGAGGGGGATATCCCAATTTTCAGGGGGGGGGGGTAAGCTTTCTGGAAAACCTAGCCTTAACCTCACTTTGGATGAAGTGCGCTTGTTTTGTAAAGAGAGCTATAATCTTAGGCTTCTTAGGGGATATCCAATTTTTGAAGAACTTGGATCAAGTCCAAATGCTGTACTCACAGAATTAGGTGAGAAAAAAATTTTGGACAGGAATAAATGAACCATACATAAGTTTTTAATCATACATACATAAGAAGGTTTTAAGTGCTTTCCGACTTAAATCGTTGTACATTTTGTTATTTTCAGCACAAAATATGGAAGAGTGTGACCAAGAACTTATGTTTTATATTATTTTGCGTGGTCTTCTTCGCTTCCACAATGATTACGGCACGTATCCCGGAGAAAATGATGTGGAACCCGACGTCTCACGATTTAAGGTATTCAAGGTGAATATAATTGACTGTTAGTAGTCAGTCAAAGGGCATAGTTGTGTATTTCTTGAGAAGCTATCAAGTTTGCGTATTTATTATAGGCGACCCTGACGAAATTGTTGAATGAATGGAACACATCTGTCGTTGCAACAGAAGACTGCATTCACGAAATCTGCCGTTATGGCGGCGCAGAAATAGCATCTGTTGCTGGATTTATTGGTTAGATATTGCATTAAATTCTTCATTTTCCAATCCGCTACATACAAATGCACCTATTCTGACTATTGACTATTACGTTATTTTTTAAAATTTCAGGTGGATGTGCAGCGCAAGAAGCAATCAAAATAGTCACTGGCCAGTATGTGCCGTTGGATAATACATTGATCTACAACGCAATTACATCAACGACCCGTTCCTTTAAATTAGGAACTGAATGCTAAATTATCTGTTTAGGTTTAAGGTTAATGTAAGTAAACGTTTATTGTATAAGCTTTAGAAATACGGTTATGTAAATTGTGATAGATAATATATTTGAATGTTTTCTTGGCTGATTTAGTGCGCTTTTTTTGAATGAGTAAAGTTAAAAGTAAGTTAAAATTCTTGAAACAAGCATTGTTTTTTTTTCTTTTTATGCAATAAATAAATATCAAAAGAAGTCACTTTCTTCCCCTGTAAATTCTCTGATCATACGCTAAATGTTGCAATATTTATTCAAATTACTGTTTGCCTTTTCTCATAAATTAGGAGTACGGAGAATTATTGAATGATGCTGTTTACAATGCAGAGATAGAACAATAATATTGACATTGGTATCGACATTTAAAATATACAACACAATAAATCAGTTATTCAATGCGCACCTTGAAAACTTACAATATCTTAAACGACGGGGTCTTTAGATAATCTTCTTTTTTTGCACAGTTCTTTGGAAATCCTCTTTTAATATCTTAAAGTTTTATTCACATAAACCAAAAAACCGAAATCATCTATTTGACATAAAATTCCAAAAAATTCGCTATTGATGTTGGCGGAATCGCGACGAGTCCCGTTTTATCATTTTATTCGAGAGAACCAGTATTAATACGTTCTTTTATTCCCAGATTTGATTTGTGTAACAATAATCAAGATCGTAATTAAAATAATAATAATAATAATCAACCACAAAACTCGTCGCATTGATCATATCATAATTCACAATGTAATAAAATTTAAGACACAAAATAGGAACGAACTAGCGTCCTACAAATATAATTAAATATTAATGTAATGCGAGAGAAGAGCTTCAACTCAAAAACCAGGAATTCTATACAGGGTGTTTAATGCTTTAAATATATATTATATTAGTGATGCTCACTTTCACGTAAATTTGCATGAGTGAAGTCAAGTTCTTTTTTTTTTTGCAGATACATTTTGTTGTTTTTATCAAACTCTTAAACCGAAAAATTGAGGAAGTGAAATTTTCAAGGAAGGTTAAAGAATGAATTTTCCCAAAACGAGACCGACCAGAGCCGCGACCAAAGCCAGGACAATATAAAGCATAGGGACTGCTGGAGGACTCGCGTTAGTTCCCATCGCCAACATGCTTCCGCCACCAGACTGTACTTGCCTCCTCATTTTTTCTATCTCATCCTGAAAATTTGTAGTGCAGATCAATATTAAGTTCCAAATAGCCTGGATTGATTAAGTTAAGTAAAACGAGCACTAGCGTACCTTTAATTTGTTGTTTTCATTTTGAAGCTGTTTCAAAGCTTCCTGCTGCATCTTTGTAGGTGCGTCGCCGGAACTCCTGTTGTCATCCGCGCCGTACTACAAAACATGAATGTTTAACGTTTAGTTTCATTCAGTTTCAATTTGGGATTGCAAAACGTTACTTTTACTTCATCTAAAATCTTTCAAAGTGTGATTCAGTTTTAAATCAATACCCGAGCGTTGAAATAAAAATACAACAAGCTAAAAAAACGTCATTGCAAATTTATAAAACATACACGGCGAAAGCACTTGCATCGCCTTCATTAATTACTTTTAATACAAAAACAACACACAAATTAAAAAGGTCATTTGTGCAAATAAAAACTAAAAGAACTTGAAAGATTTTAGAAAAAGTTTAAATAAATAAATAATGCAATTATTAAAACAAATGACTTGCAGTGAATCGAATTAAATGACCAATAAAAATAACGCTTTAAAATTATAATAAATAATAACGTACAGAAGCTGGTGTGGACGATGCATAATAAAAAGCAGATGCGTTAGTGTCCACTCCACCATCTCCCTTTTAAGGAAATAAATTAGATCCATGAAAACAATAAAAAATAAGTGTTAGCACGCGCATAAAAATACAAATCATAACTTTCAAACCAAATACGCATTTTAAAAGACAAATAAAAAATCACACAATTTAGCAAAATCAAACCATAATTCTGCAATGGCAATCAAAATCAAACAGCACACAACAAACACTTAAGCTATTTCTCCCGATTGCATTGGTTGCTGAAATACTTAAAATCTTTCAGCATGATGGGTAAAACGGTAAAAGTAAGCATGGACATGAATTCCAAACGACACTGACACTTCAAAAAGTTTATACTTAAACCATGGTTTTCGCTGCCAATAACAGAATTATTGTTTGCTTGTAGTAAAATATCGTGAAGACAAATAGAGCAGTTAACTTCAGCTTGGAGGGCTAAAGCATGGTTATTTCATGTCCCTGTCTGAAGAACTTTAATATCTTACTTTATGTGACTTAGAAACACCAACATCCTCTTGCTTAGAGCGGGTCAATTTCTCTTCCTGTACGACATTTAAATCGTTTTGATTTGCAGCGTCAGTTGGTAATTCAAAAGCACATCGAAGTTTGGTGTCCATCAGCTTGGTGGAATCAACATCCTTCCACTGAAA
>JAHZMX010001584.1:0-10285 GCA_027743895.1 Seira musarum | reverse complement strand
TCGCGTCATTCGAATTCGTCGTTATGTCCATTTCCAAAACAACACAAAGAAAAAATGATTGCAAAATCCTCACAAAATTCACCAAAATGTATTTATTTTCTCCTTTATCATTATTTTTTTTCTTGTGGGCTATCCTTTTAGGACTTCTTCATCTCAATTTCGAACTTAGCATTTTTTGTGTAGGAATCAAATCATTTTTCGTTACTACTATTACAATATTTAATTATTCTTGTCCTGGAAATTGGAAGTCATGAAAAGAAGGGCCAGGACGCGAGAGAGGAAAATTAATCCCATTCGAAGAAGAAGAAGAATAGTATGGAACATAATAAGATTTGATTCTGTTCTATTCAATCTGATCATAATAATGATCCATATATCCCATCTCCAGTCATATCAGTTTTCATTTCGTCTTGGTCTTGGTCTTGGTCCGGTATTTGTATATTACAAAAAAATTGAATAGGATTGGATTGGCTATAGAGTTCAGTGCTCTGGAGAAGCCTCCATTCTCTCATTTTCTATTCTATTGAGAGAAGATGATGATTTTCATCAAAAAAAAAAGTCGAAATGAGAAAGAAGTCATAAAAAAATACGATGATTTTCTCCACTAAATATAACGCAGATTGATTATGGTATCTAACCAAGAAAAATCAATTTTTCAGTAGGAAAAACAATCCAGAATCCAGAACCAGTCAAAGTGGCGCAGTCGCAGTAAAATCTTTCACGAAATTTTCAAACGAATGATTGAATAAGAAAAACTATAAAACATGTTTTTCATCCTACTTTTTTTCTCTGCTTTTTAATGACTTTGATAAAAAAACGCATACGAATACTGATAATGATTTTGATTACTACTTAATCCCTTCTTTTTCTGTATCAAAAAATTATTAATGAACTTACGCATTTATAGTTTGGGAAGGGTTAGTTTATTGCATGAAATGGGTGGAACCCCAGAAAGTAAAATGGTCAAGCAAAAAATACGATAAGATTTACTTTGGGGTTAAGTCTGAGGTTATTTCCACTCTTTTTTTTTTTTTTGCAAAATTCCTCCGCACAAGCAAACGTAATTCTTATTTGCAAAAAAATATTTAACTGATCTTATTACACACAACAAAATATTTCAAATAAGTAATCCGTTTTTATCCAAAGAATTTTAATATTAATTTTTTTAAGGAATTCAAGCACAATTGATATTGATTCATTTTTCCCTTCTTTGAGTCTGCTGCTGGCAAGAGGTAAAAAAATAAGAAAAAATTCTATTGTCAATTGTCACTATATTCAATTTTCTGCAAGAAAAAAAGAATCCTATTTACTTTATGCATTTTATTTTGTTTCGAGTCGAGTGAATTCAATAGAAAAAAAGTAGCTGACGATGAGTTACATCATGAATAAATACATTGAAAAAGGGAATCACATTCGTGATCCCGATCTCTATTTTTTTCATACCTGCTTAGAAATTGCACAATAAGCGACAATATAGCTTATTTCTGGGAACATGGCTTTCAGGAAAAAAACCTTGAGACTTGGGATTGAAATGATATGATTTTTTCTGGGAAAGTGTTTCGAGGAAAAAAGCATTTTTACGCTTCCTACGTGAAATATTTTTTCCTCCATTCGAATCCAATGAAGCTGTATGGATACCTACACACTTGCCGGAATTCCACATATTTTTATTTTTCAAAAGTGGGAAATCAAAAATTGGATCAATCACTTTTCCTAAATTTGCAAAAAGGATTCAACTCGACCGGCTTACTTAAGTGAAAAGAGAGAAAAAACTAAAAAAAAATATTTTAATTCAATTGATATTTTTTTGTTTTATTGAGCTCAAAGTCGAGCCAGTGACCTAGTTTGATTAAGAGAAGTTTGTGTTGGTGTTTTCTGGGAAAGTGTTTCGAGGAAAAAAGCATTTTTACGCTTCCTACGTGAAATATTTTTTCCTCGATTCGAATCCAATGAAGCTGTATGGATACCTACACACTTGCCGGAATTCCACATATTTTTATTTTCAAAAGTGGGAAATCAAAAATTGGATCAATCACTTTTCCTAAATTTGCAAAAAGGAAAAGATTCAATTCGGCCGGCTTCAGTGAAAAGAGAGAAAAAAAAATATTTTAATTCAATTGATATATTATTTTTTTGTTTTATTGAGCTCAAAGTCGAGCCAGTGACCTAGTTTGATTAAGAGAAGTTTGTGTTGGTGTAGTGGAGAGCTCTTACCCACATTTTAATGATGAGCTGAACTGAGTCAGTCAGTCAGTCACTCATACACTCATTGAGAATGAGGAGGATCATGTAACGTAATTCCAACTTAGGTATAAAAAAATATTTTTTAAGCATTATTCGTCATTGAAAATGATGACATTTAATACTTCTCCACTCTTTATTTTTTTCCATGATCCATCCATGAAATCTCAATGACGAGGACCATGTCATGTCATGTCACAACACAAATCATAATCATAATCGCAATGGCAATGCCAATAGTCCAGCCAAAGCCAAGCCAAGCCAACCCAGCAGCAATGGAAAACCTCGATCCTTCAAGACCACAAAATGAATTGGGGAAAAGTGATACATTTTTTGCAAATCCATTCCAAGTAAAAGATATGGAATGAAAATGTATAAATGTTGCATACAAATTTCCAGCGTGACAATACAATGACAATTTCAATAAAAGCTACGTATGTACCTATGTATTAGCTTAGATTTACTTATGTCATGTCTGATCTGTTTTCAGTCCTTGGACGTTTGTCCATACATTTTATACGAGATTTGGAAAAAAGACATTGACCACAGAAACACTGGTTGAGCTTGATCCTTTTCCATCGTAAAACAACCTGCGTGATTCTGATTGATAAAGAGTGATTCAATGCCAGACTTAAGTATAGTCATGTCATGTCATGTTCATGTCCATGATGAAAAAAATATATAAATTCGGCATGTGCCATATCAATATCATCATCATATCAACATTCATCAGATTAAAGTCGGGTTATTTAGGTCTTTAAAGGTAAAATGTGTTACGTGGTTTGGTTTAAAGTTTAAAATATTTTTTTGTTAAATTTGGTTTAAGGGCCATCCACATAATACGGGTTACAGTTCGGTCCCATGCATCTCTGATTCATTCTCCATTTTTTTGGCCTTCAGATCATCATTCGTCATTCCATTGAAATATAAAAAAAAGATGAAGTTTAAAAATAATCTAATCTGGAATTATTTGTTTTCAAGTACGAATTACAAATGTAGCGTCTTAATTCAATTCTCTGTTGGATGGATGGATGGAATGGAATGCGTGAAAGAAGTAAAATAACTTGAGCTTCGCACTTGAATGGAATGAAACAAAAATGACTTTGGCTTTGGACTGGATAAAGCTATTAAGAAGTTTAAGAAAACGGCCTTGATCTCAGTTTACTCTTTTTCTCGTTTCACTATGTACTTGTAAGTAAGTATGATCATCACATCATCATCATCATTCATCCTTCAGGAATTCGAATGAAAGCACGACATTGAGTCTGGCTCTGACTCTGGCACTGGATTGGCCTGGCTTTGCATTTTCGCTGTGAATTATAACTTTCAGCTTCGAACTGAAAAAACGATGAGTTATGTTATGTTATGTTATGTTATGGTCATACTATATCAATGATGAGAGGAGATGACGTCTGTAATATTTTTGTAAATGCGAGCATGTTATGTTATGTTGTTTCGGCCTGGTCTGGCTTTGGTTTTGCTTAGCTCTCGTTCTAAAGGCCGGCCAAAATGTCAATGACAGAAGAAGAGGAATGAGTGTGAATCATTAAATCACAGTCACAATCCCATCGCACGTAATCATTTTCGTAGTTTATCCAGTAGGCCACGCCAGCCCAGGCCAGGCCAGTGACCAACACTATCAACAACACATACTCGAGTTGAATGACTATCGGAATTTCGGACTTTTAAAATAAATGTCATTTTGACTTTCTTTTATGAAGGAACTAATTTTAATTAGCAACTTTTCTCAAACCACAAGATTTTGTATTCGATCGGCACTGTAAAAAAAAAATTTTTTCACTGTATTTGTTTTACAATCTCGTATTAATATTTCGTCCAAGTTCATCAATTCAAAGTCATGTTTGCATTTGCAAAGAAGATTGTAAATAAAGTGATGATGATATGATGGCAAATATAGAGCTACAGACCTATCCACGTAACAAATCGAAGGTGTGCTAATATTTACTTTTATTGTGATTGCGATTCTGGGACCTGACCAAAAAAAATGAGTTTAATGATACTTACATTACACGCATAATTTTTTTTTTCAAAGAAATTATTCAAGTAAACTATGATCTATCCCGTTGGGGTGGATGAATGGACTTTGTTGTAAATATTTGGATTATTTTTGGAGTCATAACCTGAGAAAAAATAATCAATGAAATTTATTTATTTATATTGCATCAGAATTACAATAGAATTGACTGGAAATTCATGTCCTCTACATGTTCATTGCAATTTAGTTGCCAATTTTTTTGCGGACAGGAGCAATTGTAGAAATTACATAAGAAATGTAATTGTAATTTGAAAAGGAAACACATTCAAAAAAAAAGCTGGTTAAACCGTGCAATGATGATGACACGATGATTGCAATTGTTATATGAAAAATTGAATAAAACTAGTCATAGTCCTTTTGAATTTGCATTGACTCTAAGTTGTATTGTGCTGCGTTGCGGCGAAAAATTTGTCGTTCTGCCGACGACGACGACGAACGAACATGATAAGGAAGGGGAAAAAAATATGAAGAGGAATGGTGATTGTGATTTCTCATTCTCTTCAACACCAACCAAGCCACTATACCATCGTCATCATCCTCATCATCATCATCATCACAACAGTCAAGTCAGAAAGGCAAACGACCTTAAAAAATATGAGGAGGAATGGTGATTGTGATTTCTCATTCTCTTCAACACCAACCAAGCCACTATACCATCGTCATCATCCTCATCATCATCATCATCACAACAGTCAAGTCAGAAAGGCAAACGACCTTGGCCAACAACAAACCATTGATGCAGCTGAGCTGAAGCTGACGATGAGCTACGGCTACGAGCTAAAGTAGGAAGAAGGCAAACACCATTTTTTCACACTTTTTAACTTCAAGCTTTAACTGCCAAAACCTTATGTCTGCTTATGCGAAAAGGTAAAACAGTATTCAAATTCTTCAATCGTCAATATTTGTCACCGTTTGAAATTTAAGAGACGATTTTAAAATTTTGTATCTGCTTTTATGGAAGTTCCACTGTATCGGTGTATAGGAGTTATCTACCTGTTCTGTTTTTAAAAATAGCTGCTAAGTCATTTTTTTTGTGTAGGAATTTTAGGATAATGACAAAAAAAATATAAGATGGGATGAAGGATGAGCCTTTGGCCTGGCCTGGCTTTGGTTTGGTTTGGCTTCACTTTGCTTTTAACTCTGGCTTGCGTTCCTCAATTTTTGCATATTTTTCGACGACTTTGCATTTTGAAAATATGAAATCAACTTTTTTTAAATAATTCCTCGAAGGACGTATGTATTTTTTCGTTTCATTAAAATGAAATAAATAAAAATTTGATTTCAGTGAAAATTGGAATGTGAAATGACTTTTCACTTGAAAAAAAAAGGATTTTTATGATTAAATTCCTTCACATCTTTGGTCCAAAAAAATGTCGCATTTTTTTTGTAAAGGTGGCATAAAATTTTTTTTAATAATGAAATTTTGAAAAAGTTCAAAAGAAATTGCTATGAAGCTGTGTCGTGTGTAATGTTATGTTGAGGAATTTTATTTTACATGTGAAAATAAACAATTTTTTTTATTTCTCCAGCAAAGGATGGTGATAGATAGGTGGTCCGTCACAATTTTACAATTGCAATCGCAATCACAAAAAAAATTATGAAGGAATGTGATTTTTTTATGAATTTGAATTGATCAAATCATAAATTGAACCTCTCCTTCTTTCCTTTTCCTTCCTTCCTTCCTTTTTTTTCCATTGCGTTGGAGTTAGAAGCCGTAGCCATGCCATGCCAAAGCCACAAAAAATTTTTTGATGATGATGATGTTCATGATAATATAATGATGAATTTATGAGGAAGGTTCTGTTTCTTCTGGCCAGCATCACATCACATCACAAAAACCCATCCCATCACAGAATATTGCACTCGCATCGCATCCCATTACATTCGCATTTCTGCTTTTTTTTCTCTCTTCTCTTCTCTTTTCATCATTTCGATTTCAATGAATGAGTGAATGAACTTTGAGAAGCCTGATTTTTCGCTCTTTCTCTCATTTTTTTTCTGATGGGATGCGTGCGTAGGTACATATGTACATAAGTATAAGCTTAGTTGCTTTACATGATGTTATGTTATGTTATATCTGCAAGTGTAATAGTAATAGTATGAGTATTAGCAAAAAAATATCTGAACAAAAGTGCATGTGCTTCAAATAAAAATGTATTTGAAGTTGAGTTCGAATTCATATTATATTCGAGCAAGCAATAGAAATGACGTAAATCTTCAAAATTTATACCAGGCGCTGGCGCTGGCCATTGATTCTCTTTTTTTATTTTCCTAAAAATCCCAAAACGACAGATTTTCACTGTCGAAATTCAGTAAAGGCCTCAGCAAATCAAATCTACGTTCAATGGTACATAAAATTCACAAAAAAAACGGGACGGACACAGGACAACACAAAAACATTCATATAGTCCAAGCGGTGCTTAATAGAAAAAATATCTTTCAGCTAAATTCCGTCACTTTAGAGTTTAAATGAATCGTGGACTTGCAAATCCCACTTTGAATAGGAATATGCGTGTCGCGTAAAAAAATGGAGAAATTTCATGTTCCAAAAAAAATGTATGGGAATTTGCATCAAATCACCAACAATCCTTAACGACCGTAGTTTGTTAAGCAGTTTAATACGAAGGTTTGCGTTAGCGGATTAAAAAGAAGGCAAATGACTGAAACCAAACGAGATGATTTTGATCTGATCTGAAAATGAACAAAAAAAAAGATGTGGTTTGGTTTGCTTTAGGTTTTTGGAGTTGAAGTTGGAGTAAAGTTTGTGAATTGGAGGATATGTCTGACTTCTTGGCTATGGCTGCATAAGTTTGAACAAGTGAATAAGAAGTCTAAACATAAATACCTATTATCTTATTATAAACTATTACATATGACTTTGGTTGTAGCCAAGTTTTAGCAGAGCTTTAAAAAAATATTATCGAATTTTCGTAGTACTGAAATCTACGTGCTTTTCGCGGGATACGCATCGTTTCCATTACGTACGTACGTAAGTAAAGTACAATTGCATTGCAATTGTAAACTTGAAACATAAAAAGGGTACATGAACTTCTGAAAATAAAAAGATTACGTAGTCATTTTTTTGCAAACGAACTCGTAACTCGTGTTGAACTTGTAATTGAAACTTTTTTTTAAAAAACTTGAATTCATAAGAATTCGCTCCAAAGATTACATTAAGTACATACGTATCTTCAAAATCTTTTTTTTAAGGAAAAAATACTTTTTTGAAGAATTGTTGGATAAATAAAAGGTTAGTGGCATTTAGCCGGTACATGACATGACATTCCATCACAAAAAAAAATGACAAACCAGAACCAGAAGCACATGTGGAAGAAATTGAGATGGAAGTGGAGTCTAAACTAATCACTTAAGATTTGCTGGAACGTATTTCAGCATTTTAAGTGTGTAGGAATTTTAAGTCAGCGAAAGTTTACTTTTAAGATTGGAAGAGGAACTAGCTTTAACGCCGGACATTAGCTCATTCCATCTGTGAAAAAAAAATGACAGGATTTGAAGGGTTAACGGACAAAGACGCAAATTATTTAGCAATAACGCATTAGCTTTTGTTTTTGTATACGAATTTCCTAGAGATCCAAACGGAAATTAAATGGTCACTACTGAAACGAACCAGCTTGGTATCTGGAATATGAACTTCCTTTAAATTTTTTAGCATTTGAACTGGATTGGATTGAATAACATTTTTTTTGCTACGATTCCTTTAAAAAATTCCTATAGCTAAACACGATGCATAAGCACGACACGACTTTAAAAGAATCATGAACTGAAGTTCATGTAAAATATGACATGACACATGCAGAGTCACTCAATAATCGTCGTAGTAGTAGTCAACAGTAGTATTCCTCAAAATTGTCACTTTCACTTGGCAATAAAGAGGAAAAAACTTTAAAGCATTTTAAAAAAATCATAATTTTTCCTTTAAACTTACATTTATTTTACGTTCCACGATTTTTCTATCCACGAACGAACGAAATAAAAAAAATATTCAAAAAAAAGTTATATTTTGTCTTGAGGTATTGTAGTTTTCTTCTAAAACAGTTAAACACTTTACTACACACAAAAAAACTACATAAATACGGACACGGACACTACAACAGATATTAATAAATTCCCTTGTTTCTCATATGTCAATAGCAATAGCACTTCTTTTTTTCCCTATTGTATTGTCTGTTGCTGCTATCTATTCATACAACAATTTTTTTTTGTAGAAAATAGATTCGTTCACACGCACTATAATAATAAAATGGAGAGAAAAAAAAACCTTTAGGTCACAAGGTTAGAGTGTAACCTCACTCAGCAAAATAAAAAATACAATGGGAAAATTTTGCACTTCAACTTCAAAAACTTCAAAACGTTTTCAAATTTTTGTTTAAAAAATTATTAGCCTCACAAAATATTTTTTGTTTCCTAAAAGCTTCGAAAGAATCACAAATATTATATACTGGAATGAAGAAATATCCATAGATTTTTGTCAAAAAAATTATTTGAAGAAAATTTATGAATTATCACAAAAAAAATATATAATCACATCACATTTAATATAACTTAATATATTTTATCCACTATATATATTTGAATTCACATGCAATATTTTTTTTTTCGTTTTTTTTTTAAATCTCTTCTTCACTCACTGATCCTGGGGTCAATGTATTCTTGCCGCATTGCAAAGAATTTCACTTGTTGCATACGTACGATAGAAAGAAGCTATATAGCATTATAGCATCCCACTCATTTCTCTTTTCTTGCAAGAGCGAAAAAAAAAATTGTACGCAATGTAATGCAATGCAATGCAATAAGTTTACAGCGTCAGAAAAGCTTTTTTAAATCAGAGGCGAGCAAAGTCTTTTTTCAAAGCTTCCCTTCGTCGTCGTCGTGATGTGATGATGATCATCATCATCATCGTCAACAACAAAAACACAACACAGTCGAGTCGTGAATGTAATGTGCCTCTTTTCTTTTTTCAAAGTTGCAACTTGAAAAAAAAATTATAATAACAACTTCAACTTCCACTATTTACTATTACTACTACGTTTGCTTTAGTAAAATTTTTCTTAGGGCTTCTTCTTCCACTTGCACTTTTTACTTTTCATCCTGATTGCGATTGAAGAATATTGCAGACGATGAACCATTCAAATTTTGCATGAGATCTTTTTTTTTGCTCCTTGCAATCTTTTTTTTTCTGACGAAGCAATAAACTCTTTGTAACAAAAAGAACCAAAAACTAAAACCACACCAGCTTTTGAAAAATCGAATGCAATATTTTTTTTTTCAATAGAATCTTGTAAATTGTAAATTGTAATGATGATGATGATGATAAATGTTGAACGAACCAAAATGTATTTATTTATGTTGTGCTTGCTCTTATGCAAGATTTTTTCTTTGAAAGTTTATTGCACTTTTTTTGTTTTTATTTTGAACAATTTTCTTTGAACAATTTAATCTGGAGAAGAAGAAGAAGTTTAATTGTTTTTGGGAAAATTATGGTTTAAATCAATTGCAGTCTACACCTGCCCCACAGTATTCTGGAACTGGACCGTGATCCAAACTAGCATCGACGCACAGTCTCATAGTCCAAAATTTGGGGAAATTTCCTCCATAAAAAAATAATTTTTTCTCACTTTATTTTTCACTAAATTATGCTATATCACTAACTTCCGGTTTTTTAAAGAAAAATTTTCAATCCAGTTAAAACACTTTTTTGGAGAAATATTTTCACTTCCGATTTTTCTTTTCCGAAAAGGAAGGAAGTATATTTTTAAGGAGGAAGACTCCTTTAAAAATTGATAATTTTATTTAAGGAGGCCCTTGAATCCAGGAAAAAACCAATTCACTTTATTTTGATCACTAAAAAATTTTTTTTTTTCCAGTTATATTTTCATATTGATTTGAGCCTCAAAAATTTTTTGAATGCGAATGAGAGAAAAAAGCATGCTAGAAATATTTTTACACACGCCGGAGCACATGTCTGTG
>JAHZMX010001583.1:0-14930 GCA_027743895.1 Seira musarum | reverse complement strand
ACATTTTAAAAGAATTGTTCAATTTTCGATCAATAACAAATTTTTAGGATTTGAACATTAAATTGTAAGTTTAGCGTCATTCAAACTTCCTTTTAGCTTTAGTTAGTAATAATGGCATTGAATGGTTGAACGCATCGATTTAAAATACGTTCATCAAAGTTTCAAGGTTTTGTTTAGACCCTCAAAGTTAATATTCCATTAAAATATTATTTGAATATCATCTTGTGCAGCGGGTTACTAATGCCGTAATATTACGATATAAGGAGTGAAAGCCTCTCTGGCTGCACTCTGACATTGCTATTTCCCTTTCGTGAGATTTATAGTGTTTGATAGTGAGTTAGTTTTTTTTATACAAGAGATATTTCATGAAAAATACTTACCGCCGGTCATGCCAGGAATATATTTAAAAAGATGCGAGACTGAGGGAAAATGACAAAAAAAATATACAATGGGGAGCAGCTGCAGCTAGTAAAAAATATAATATGGGAATGGGAACGATGATGCTTCGACGCGACCACGACACAATCATTATCTTGCAAGTTGCAACCTAGCTGTAGCAGCAACAAGAGCGGAGGAGGAAGAACAGCAGTAAGTTCTTCTATTTAACAACTCTCCTTTAGCTGAACATGATCCGAAATATGTTATCCGCTTTACTGCGAACACCTACTCCTTTACGCTTCCTCCTCTCCTCTCGCTCCTGTGTGCTTTTCTTGCTTTGCTATTTCAAACTTCCTTTGTTTAGGCATACCAGCCAAATTAGCGTTAGTTTAGAGTTTACCCGTTTCAAAGACCTAGCTCTAAACCCGATATCATCAAATATAATATTGTCTTTTAAAAATTTTAAAAGTGTGCGCACATGATTATCATGATATGATCAATTTAGAAACAGAAGTCCTCTGTTCTCGATGTCGTTTCGAGCCCCCAGTTTGGCTTGATTTGGAACCGGAAGAAATGAAGAAGTATCACCGTTCCATTATTCATGCGGTGATGATACCATGTCATACATAGTTCATTTCGTTCTTCTTCAAATTCAAACCATTTTACCAATTACTTACCGGATTAAATAAAAAACATCCAGATTGGCGGAATCACAACCAACCCACACATATTATGACAAGACTACGTGACTCATCAAATTAGTTGATGAATGAACTGCAAACATCATTGGGAAAACTTAATGGAGATAATCCAGGATATTATAATTCTAAAAGTCTGACGATTTATTTAAAGTAAGGAAAGGTTGTTCAACTTTTATCCCTGATAAGATGCAAAGTTGTGACGAAAGCATGCGATTTTCATGAAAATGCAAATGCATTCTATTTTCCATCAAATTGAAACCTTATAGTTCCTGGCATTATTTACGGTGATCCAGTAGCAATTATAATTCAAATCTCTTACTATACAAATAGGAGTACCTGCTGTTGACAAGTTCTTTAAAAGCTATTTGAATGTAGTATTAGCAAAATCGGAAACAATCAAATTATATGCCGTCGTCAAAAATAACAGGCATACATTTTCAGCTACAGCCCTCGTTCCCTCAAAAGCTTTCCATCATTTTTCTTTCATATGCAACTCATCAGATCAGTAACATGAGATTAGGATTTTATTACGAGACCGAGCTGAGCTGAACACCTTCATGAATTCATGATGCATGGTCACAATCACCACAGCCACGGTCAATTATGGTAGGAAGGGAATATGCATTTGGTCGGGTCTTTCTCTGGACTGGAGTCATCCGTAAAAATAAAAAATAACATTGAGGCATGTAATGCGATGCAACGGATGTTTCACATATAGATGCCATGATCATGTGGCAAAGTGGCATTGTAAAAAAAAGACAAAAGATCATTTTCTCTCATAAAGTTTATCTTCGTAAAGAAGCATTAATTTGTTTTTCTTGTTTAGAAAAAGTAATGTGGCTCTCTATTAGCTGCAAGAATGAGTTTCATTAATATTGACGTTCATTCCGAGTTCTTCACTCCACAGGAATATCCTGTGGAAATTTTGGAAACATGCAAGACCAACGATGTGATTATGTGTTGCCTGCCCCCACCAGCCAAACAGTTTTTGGCTTTTATGCTCATCAAAGAGTTTTATTACAGGTATCATGAATTGTTAATATACCTATTACATCTCTATATTTGCGCGATTTAAAGCTCTTTGTCGACTAACTGAATGTCCTCAATTGATTGATTTCAGGACGGATGGTCTGTCCGTTTTTATTCAAAACCCGGTGATAGCAAACGACTCGTCAGAACCTGTAAAAAATGAGGGCAGAGAATACAAGAGCAGTTCTCGGAAGAAAAAGTCTGGGAGAGAGAGAAAACGGTCCAGCACTGCAGGATCCTATGAATCTAAACAACTTGATGATAAAACCGGAAGTCAAATTCCAGTTTGTCATTTGCCTTTCGAAAGCCTTACAAATATTCCAACGACACGACTTCAAGAACCAGTTGGTGACAATGTCAATAATAATGAAATTACGAAATCATCCGTTCTGGTTTGTACAGCTTCAAAGTTCCTAAGTTTGTGCCAAACTGTCGGAGACGATGAATTTCTTCATAAGATTAGCTTGGTAGTAATTGATAACGTTCACGAAGCATTGAAGGACAAAGACTTACAAAACCAACTTCTTGAAATTTTAAAAATTGTCAGGTATGATTAATATTTAACAAATATGATATAAATATTGTCTTTTGTTTATGTAAATGCCACGGTTTTATATGTACTCAAATTGTTTCAGGAATTGTAATAACGAAAGGAAATCCAACACGGTTTCTGACAGCACTCCATTAGTAAGAACGGTTTTTCTAACTGTCTCCTTGTTACATTTTTATGGAAATGAATGCGACGGCTTTTGGAGGATGGAGGAAACGTTCAAGAGACTTGAGAGTTTATGTAATGCTAAAGTGGATACGTCGAGTGACGTTGTGGCTTTACTGCGGTATTCAGACATACTAATATTATTCTATGCAATTACAAATAAAAATTAAATCGATTTTAGTACTGGCAATCAATCAAAAAAATGTGTTTCATAATTGCTCTTTCATCAGGTACTCGACGAATCCAAAAGAAAGGATAATACAGTTTACACCAGCCTATCTCGAAGATGTTGCAGAAAGGTTGACGGCGCGGATTTGGGAAATACTAAAACCCGTGAAAAAGTTTTTGGAGGATCACACTTTTGACGCTCTTGCAGCGTATGGGTTTGATAATGGAGTTTCGGACACCAGTTTGGATGATAAAGAGGAATCAGATTCAATGATTGAAGAGCTGAGAAAAATTCAGCATCCAAAATCGGAGCCGCTTCATGTTTTGAAGCAATTTCTGCAGGTTTTGGATCTCTTTGGTCCTTGGTGTGCCTATCGATCTTTGATTATTCTTATGCACCAAGTTGAAAAATTGAAGGCATGTTAAGCATTTAAACGTATTCAAAATTCCAACTTATTATAAACGCCAAACGCACATATTTAATTAACCTTGTATTTGAATTTAGGTTCGAACTCCTTATGAAAGACATTACCTACTCTTAGGGGCCTTAAATACCAGGTTTACTATTGTTCAGAAGACTCTTCTAACCGAATTTAATAAATACAAACAAATTGAAGTTCTGGAACGTTTCTCGGCACCAAAATTACGCTCAGTTTTAGATATTCTGCGAAGATTTGATCTAACACTGCCACTTGAGCCAATGCCCAGACCGAAAAAACTGGAAGAAAAGTTTGATGAGGATGAGGACGGAGATGTTGACAGTTTAAACATAGAAGAATCTTCAATAATTACTAATAGTGGCGACGAAAAATTGTCGATAAAATCAGATAAACCTAGAAAAAAGGTAAAGTTTGATAGAAGCAAAAAAGGACGACGGAAGCAAATGCCAGGGAAGAAGCCCCATGATAATCAAGAGAACGGACCAGACAAAGACAAAAATAAAGTCATCGAAAGCATAACTAATGGTGATGTGCAGGATGAAGTTAAGGAACCCATTAAACCGTTGACGAACGGGAGCAGTAAAGTTGACGTTGAAACCGAAGTTACTCCAGTTATTGTTGAAAAATCGAATAGTGGTGAAAAGGATATAACTGAGGGTTCTGCTAATGCAGAGAATAAAAAGTCTCATGGACGTCGACGGTCTGCTGGAATCCACAGAGGACGCTACACGAGGAAAGCTAAAGTTTTTAACCGGATTGATGAGACCTCACTTTGTGGAATAATTTTCGTGGAAAATCGATTCGATGCTCGTATTTTGTGAGTGGAACTACTTTTGATTTAGTTTATCACAATTGTAGAATAAAAAACCCATAACATGTTCTTTTTTCTGTCAGGTTTCATTTCTTGAAAGAAGCATCTTTTGCCGATCCAAAACTAACTGGTCTAAATCCTACTATTGCAATTGATGCTAATCCAGAGTATGAAAAGGATTCTAGGGAAGCTGAAATGGAACATAAACGACGTGAAGAATGTCTAAAAAAATTTCGATACAGAGAAGCTAATATTTTAATAGGAACATCTCTCCTGGAAGAAGGAATTGAGCTGCCTAAAGCTAATCTCGTGATAAGATTTGATCCTGCCAAGTCTTTTCGTTCTTACCTATTTTCAAAAGGACGTGCTCAAGGTTTTGACGCTGAATATTACGCTTTTACTCCCAAAGACTGTTTGACGCATTCCCTTCGACAACTATCCACCTATAAAGTTGTCGAGCAGTGCTTATTGACGCGAAGCATAATACCAAAACCTCAAATTGATTGCTCTGTGTTACCACCTTCATCATCGGATTGGGATTCGTTTTTCCCTCAATTTAGATCTGCAAAACTTTCAAATTCCATAGCTATTGTGAACAGATACTGTGCCAGGCTTCCTTCCGACACATTCACAAGACTGGTTCCTTTGTGGCACATGGAATCGATGTCAACTGAGGGTGGAACTAAATATTCTTGCCACCTCCGATTGCCAATAAATTCCCCTGTCAAATGGATCATCAAAGGGGTGCCAATGCCGTCGAAATCATTATCAAAGCAAGCAGTTGCCTTACAAACGGTTGCAATACTTCACGCCAACGGCGAGTTGGATGACATGTTGATGCCTATTGGAAAGGAAAGTGTCAGACAGGAACCTGACTTGTACGAGGGAGATGACTCGGTCGACGATGATTGTGGGGAATTTCGCCCTGGCAGTACTAAACGGAGACAATACTACAATAAACAGTTGGCCCCAGAACTTTCAGTCTGTCTTCCTAAACCCGGGACTCCAGTTTATCTTTACTGGATCAGGATGGTTTTGTCATGTCCTTTACCAGAAGAACAAAATACACGCGGAAGAAAGTTGCATCCACCCGAAGACGCGTCCCAATGCTTTGGAATCATCTTATCTAAACAAATACCGCCTCTACCTCCATTTCCAATCTACACCAGGTGCGGGGAGGTTCAAGTGCAATTAATTAATGTGGCCCAAAATGAACAGTCTCATCTTGAACTGACGGACGAAAACATTGAAAAAATCTCCGCGTTTCACCATTATACATTCACATCAGTTTTACGACTAGACAAGTATTTGACGCTCTTTGATCCTCAACTATCTGAAAACTCATATTATGTTGTACCACTCAAGAAAATCGACTTATCAGAGGACACTTCTGAGGAAAACAACCGAACCAATGAGACTGTGTGTATTGATTGGTCATTTTTAGATATAATTTGGAAAGAGAAGGACGTTTTAAGACCTAAGCAAAAGATGTATACTCCTTGCAAATAACATTAGGATTACCGTAGCTAGTCAGGTTAATGGACTGGGCAAGCCCGTGTTGTTATCCGATTTTAAATGGGAACCCTTAAGTTTTGGATGGACTTTGAGCGACGTAGTTGCGTCTTCTCTAAATGCCAACAATACTTTACCTGCTGTAGAAAATGCATCCGACGATGGTGATTGTGATGAAGTCAAAAAGTGTTCACCGAAGGAAGAGTCAGATTCATCCTACGAAACTTGTAATGGAGACAGTGATAAAAAGTCTGTAAGTTCTGATTCCAAAGGTGATGAGGACACGGATAACAAGTCGGAGAAAAACGAAGAAGAACCAGAAGAATTGTCAGGATTTGCCAAAGCAGCAAAAGAAGCCCCAAGCGCAAATATTTCTTTGGCAGAATCTCTTCTTATGAATGAAAAGCTTTTCGGGTACGTACAATATTATTTGCGCTAGTTGTGACGTACGTACCAATAATGAAATTGAGAACGTTGGGACGTATTGAATACTAAAACCTTTTGTTGTTTTACAGTAAATCCGCGAACGAAATTCTGAGCGAAGAAATGAAAAAATGTCGACCACCAACACTGGAAATTGGAACCTGGTCGAATGAAATGGCCTCGGATACCCTAGCTAATGAACCGGACTACGATGAAGACGAGGATGAACTGATGGATCCCACAGTAGCGTTGCCTTCCAATTTGATGATGTTAGACAAGAACTGGACGTGGGGCGGACGGTCTCGTTTGTAAGATGAATAATTTTCAATTTGGGGTCCACTGTCAAAACAATAATTATATATTTATACTGTATCTCTTTTTTGGGTTTTACATAGGTTTAACCATCGTGTTCACCGCGCATTGTACGGAAGTCCCACGCACTGGGGCGAGGTATGGGATCAGGATGCATTCGTGCCAATTGAAGATCTTGACGACATCAACGGAAATGGAGATGCGGATAATATGTCCGTAACATCAGACATGAGTGGATCAGACGAATCTTTTCTAGACGAGGAAAATAACTTTAAAATACAGTTTCACAATGGAAACACTGCAGAGGCGCTTGATAAGAGAAAACTTGGTACTGCTTTTGACAGAAGAGTGAAAGATGAATGGTGTGTCAGTGAAGACATGTGGTGGCCGTTGGATGAAAATGTACCTGAAAATGTTAATGAGGACAACAATGATACAACAAAAGCTTTTACTCCTTACATTAAAGATGATTTGCTTCGACAAAAATTTGAAGAACGAATCGAAAACAACATGAAAGAAATGGAGGAAGTCATCGATTGGAATTCTGTTAAATCTGTATGAAAATTCTTAAAATTATCATTCGAAATACTTATTACCCAATCTTATGATGTAATAAAAAAATTTTCTTGATCTCTGTTAGCTTGAACCTCGAAAAAAGAAGAAAACTGAAGAAAGTGATGTCGCAACAGTAACACCTTCACCTGAGTATGAATTGATTTTCAATCAGTTAACTTGCACCAAACCACCACCAATTTATCCAGAATCGGAGCAATTTAGGAAACGAAGAACATCATCTTTGAATAACAAGAAGAAAACCTTTAGTTTCGATTATCAGCCGTCTTTAAGCGATCATGTTGGGCCCAGCCCATGCCAGATATTGCAAGCCTTAACGATGTCAAATGCAAACGACGGACTCAACTTGGAAAGATTAGAAACAATTGGAGATTCATTTTTGAAGTACGCTATAACGTCGTATCTATTTTGTACGTTTGAAAATATACATGAAGGAAAACTAAGCCATCTACGATCCAAGCAAGTTAGCAATGTTCACCTTTACCGCCTTGGAAGAAGGAGAGGCTTGGGGGGAGTGATGGTTGCTACCAAATTCGAACCTCATGATAATTGGCTACCGCCCGGATATCACATTCCAAAGGAGATGGATAAAGCGTTCCAGTCAAAAGGTTCCAATAAAGCGACCTTTATTGATGTAAGTACAGATTACTTAGCTTCTAAGATGTTCGAATAAGACATCATTTATTATGCAAAAATATAAATAATTCACATGTGTATGAATTTTCAGCAATCAAAATATTGGAAAGCTGTGGCACAACCTGCTGTGGAAACACCCAAATGTTCGGAAGTGATTCCATACAACTTGGTGACGCAGCAGTCTATTCCTGACAAATCAATTGCGGATTGCGTCGAAGCTTTGATAGGAGCCTATTTAACATCAATGGGACCCTTGGGTGCTCTACTATTCATGTCGTGGTTGGGAATCCGCGTGCTTCCATCGCGAATCACAACGAAAGCAAAAATTGACGAACTCTGCCAAACAGTTAAATCGCAAAAGCATCAGCCACTATTTTATATGCATCTTCCGGGATCTGAAAATCTTATTCTTTTCGATAATCTTCGACCACCGGATTCACCATTGTTAAGATTCAATGAAAAGTGCGAATTGCAGCTAGAGACACTGCTAAAGGTAATTTACAACCATTCATTTTAATGCTAAAATTTATTCTATTGCCAAAAACAAAATGTTTGAGTTTGTTACTTTAAACAGGGTTATGACCAATTTGAAGAATCCATTGGGTATCAATTTCGGGATAAAAGTTACCTATTGCAAGCTTTTACGCACGCATCTTATACACCAAATCAGCTCACAGACTGTTACCAACGACTGGAATTCTTGGGCGATGCTATTCTTGATTATTTAATTACCAGACATTTATATGAAGATCCACTTCAACACTCTCCCGGTTCCTTAACTGATCTGAGATCGGCCTTGGTGAACAACACAATCTTTGCCTCATTGGCAGTAAAAAACGGTTTTCATAAATTCTTTCGTCATTGCTCCCCTGGATTAGCTGGTGTTTTGCAAAAGTTCGTCGCTTTTCAAGAACAACATGGACACACTTTAACTCAAGACGTAAGGATTTTTCACGTATTTTATGCTCAATGCTCAATATCCGCTTTGTGATTTTCATCAACTTAAAATTTAATTAACCACTAATTCTACTCTATGTCTCTTCAGTACTACCTAATGGATGAAGAGGAATGTGAAGAAGCAGAGGACATTGAAGTACCGAAAGCACTTGGAGATGTTTTCGAATCAGTTGCAGGAGCCATTTTCTTGGATTCTGGAATGTCACTGGATGCTGTATGGGACGTGTATTACAGGATAATGAAACAAGAAATCGGTTAGTCATTGTTCATTCACAAAAGATCATTCCATATTCACAGAATATGGTCTATGTTTATGGTTTATTCATTGAAATTTTTTAAATTTTTTGCAGAGGAGTTCAGTAAGAACGTACCAAAGTCCCCGATAAGAGAACTACTTGAACTTGAACCAGAGACAGCTAAATTTGGAAAACCAGAGAAATTGTGGGATGGAAGGCGTGTTCGAGTTTCAGTAGATATTTTTGGAGTTGGAACGTTTAGAGGGATCGGTAGGAATTACCGTATCGCCAAATGCACTGCCGCAAAATGTGCGCTCAGACACGTCAGGAAAATTCGACAGTCGCAAGGGACGAGACGTTAAAGAGTCATTTTCCACATTGTGTTTAAACTTTAAACACTATTACCCAACACAATTTTTACTGCCCATTTCGTATATGCAAATAAGTTGTTGTATATCGAATCCAGCGATCAGTTTATGCTGATCGCCGTATCGAATCTTCGAGAGCCAATAACAGGGACTGGACTTATCGCTAACATACGTGTTCGTTATGTTTTACAAGTTTTCATGCCTTATTGTTAACATTTTACATGCCTTCATTAAACTTTTTGCAAATAAAAAGTTACAAAGAATCATTTTCAATTGGAATTCATTTGACGAATGGCCTTTAATTCAGATCAAGGATTGCAAAACAATGAAAATGGCCACATCATAAAGAAAATGACCCGAATAAAATACGTGACAAAAAATTATAGGATTTATGTAATGTGCATGTAATATGTTTTTAAGAATTGGTTACATTCATATACGATTGGAATGATTTTTATGATTAAAATGATTTAATGAAAATCAATTACGAGTCACTCTTCTTCTTCAAGTGGAAGCGGAGAAGTAGAAACGGGGTGGCAAATCCAGATCCCATGTACGCACCCATTTTGAACGCAAGGAGCCATCGGTTGGTAATATCAAACGGGAGATTCTAAATAAAATGTCGAGAAATATTAAAAGCCAGTCTACATTATCGAAAATCAATAATTATCTATTTACCTTTCCTGGTACTCCCCCTTCATCATGATGATCATCTCCACCTCGCCTTTTAGAAGTGGTTTGGAAGTTGCGTTGTTGGCGCCTGAACGGGACCCACTTTCCGAGTCTTTGAAACATCTAAAAATACCATCAACACAAGTTTAGATTAGAACCACAAACTATTTAGCCATCTACGTCCATCCGTAACACATACACAGAAGACATAACACATACCTTCATTGTTTTCACTAATTGAAGTATATTATCTTCAATCGGTCAGAGTGTAAATAAATCTAATTGGACTGATTTATCGGTTCCAACAGAATACGCACCACTAAAACTATCGCGCTTACAATACTTTCTAGTTTCTAGCAAAGTCTTCACTCACAGCACGCAATATTTTGAACAAAAAAATTTTTAAAGTATCAGTTGTTTTTTTCACTAGACTAGACGGAAACAAAAACGGAAACTTGCAGTGTACCCAAACCGAAGCGTGCAAGTTCGGCAAAAAGTGATTCGCGTGAATTCTGCGGGTACGGATGGATCTTGTGTTCTATTCTATCCCTTTTTAGGTAGTTTTTGACTCTGATTGACATGCAACGATAAAAAATGTGACACTCGTTCCTTTGGATTGTCATGACTATGACTATGATGGCTTTTGCTTGGAAGGCGGCCATCATAATTCGTAGATCATTCTTCCTGGGAGGCTCTTACAGTTGTTGCACAATACCCCCATCGGATTTTTTAGAGTTAGACCATTTACAAGTTACATTGCCACCCAGTCATTCCTCAAACCATGCCTATCTAATTTTATTTAATCTCGCACGCATCTAATACCCCCATCGGATTTTTTAGAGTTAGACCATTTACAAGTTACATTGCCACCCAGTCATTCCTCAAACCATGCCTATCTAATTTTATTTAATCTCGCAAGCATCATTAAAATATGCAGAAAATAATTGCAGAAAAATTCGAAGGAAATTCAAGCGACTGGAGCGGTCGCTTTACTCAATTGACATTATTCTCGTCCTGTATCTGACGCGGTAATATCATGACTGATACGAATCCACCCTCTGAAATGGAGGCAACAGCAATGTCCTCCACTTCAATGACGCCAGTCCAATTCACCGATAATTTGATGAGCAATACTAGTGCTAAGAATGATTCACATGGAGAGAATAACAACAATAAAGGAAAGGTGTCCATTTCGGAAAATTCCGAAGGTGGAAATGCACATGTGAACAACAATGATAATGACCAGGCTGAGATTTGTCCAAACGATCAGGGGGACCAACAGCAAGATACATTTTCCACAGCATCAAATGGCACGATTCCTGACCGAGATCAGGAAAGTATTGAGAGGAACAATTGGAGGAGAACGCGTTTAGAATACCAAAAGAACTATCCAATATCGAGATTTTCGAGAAAATGGAAGCGACAAGAAGTCCAAGGTTTGTGCTGTTTATCTGTTGAAGTGGTAAGAACACAAAAAAGAACAATTATGGCATGACATAACTTTGCTCTCCACAAGTTTGTCTCACTTTGCCCCAAAACTATTAACTCCAATTCCAGCTTTGTCTGGTGGCTTTGGCCATACTCAGCCTGAACGGAATGGGGTACTTTGGGGACTTGGCAGATGGTGGACATGTTCCCCACACTTTTAGCTGGAAAATATTGCGTGAATTTTTTACTTATGAGGAAGTTGGTTCAAATACGAAGGATTGTCTGCATCAACGGAACACTGTGAAAAGAAGCTTGGGAAGACGACCATCAGGGAGAATATTTAAGACTGTGGATAATGACGAGATTGATTATGAAATAGAATCTAATGAAAACGATAGAGAATTATTTGAGCTTCTATCACCACAACATGAAAATGAGCCTTCCGGTGATTCTAGAGACTGTGATTATAAGAAAAATCGTCATTCCACTGATTGGCTATTGAAAATGCTTTCAGCAAATTTTATGGCAGCCACCAACACATTTACTTCCGGTTTGTTCTTTGCATCACTCGCAGTTAGAAGGCGGAAGGGATTGCAAGTTATTGTAAGATTCGTCATTTGTAGCCAGTCTTTTTGAAAAAGAAATATAAGCATAAAAACTAAACGGATCGAACCTGTTTATATTTAAATTTCAGCTGCTTATTCCTTCCTTTCTTTGTTTCTTTATGAGCATATTCCAACAAATCCCAACAACATTTCATTACAACTACGTCAATTTGCTCATACGTGATGAAATGCGTGCTGCCATTGGTAAGTTCAAGGGTGTCAGCAATCAATCATTATGGGTTAATTAAATATTCATCCCAAAAATAGATTTATGATAATGACTTTTGTTTGTTGTGCTCGTATGCAGCGCAGAGTTCGTCCGTTTATTCCGTTAATCCAGTACTCGAAGAAACTCAGATTCATGTGCGTAAACAGTTTAACTCCTACTAATAACAATTATTCAGATTTACCTTTATTAATCCATTAATAACTAATCATTTGCTTCTGATGAATCATGCAGATGCAGTGCTGTGGAATAGAACTCCCATCCACTTGGGATCGCGTCCTCGAAAGTCGTCGTGAAGGCGTTTTACCTGGCTCATGTTGCAATACGACAGTGGGTGCTTTTACCTAAATCACGAATAGCTGTGAAATTAGCATTTAAGTAAATTGCGCTTTAATTTAAATGTAGGCATATGAATGTAAAGGTAAGCCAACGGTGAGTAAAGCGGAGGCTTGGTCTGTTGGATGCTATCACGTAGTGTATGACAGGGTTCATACATACGAAAGATGGACGTTATTCATTTTGGGATTCAAAATTATTGCAGAAGTGAGAATATGTTAAATATAGATATAGCGGATTATTTATTTTTATTTAGCCGCAATTATATAAACAGGTAGGCATTTTTTGCGCATTGTCGGATCTAACAAGATATGACTATCCAGTACCGGAAGTATTCGAAAACTCAAGATGTGAATTCCGTGACTATGTAGTTAAATGCAAAGGAATAGCCCGGCTAAAAGGTGTGACAAAAGATGGCCGAATAGTCGTTGTAGCAGGGCTTTGGCTATCATGGAGGTTGATCCCATCACGAACTGATCTTGTCAATGGACTTGTACTGTATTTAAAAAATGACTTAAATCAAACTAAGGGTTCTGTTGAAGTTTTAAAACGACACAATCTGGCCACTTTTCTTCATGAAGACATACAAGTAGATTTGACTCAAAAAAATAAAGGACTTTTTGTATTCACTTTGACATAAATTCACCTAACCGTAATAAAATGACGACTATACAGCATTTCATTCTCATTTGGATTTGTGTCGTTTTTTTTCAGTAAAATTATTTATTCTCGACGACAATCGGATCGTTCTTTTCAGAAAGTTTTATATATTTCCTGATCTTGCTGCTTTGGGGTAACGTAAGATTTGATTTTACGGCACGTGCTAATCGAAAATTTTTCTTGGAACTGATTAACTCCAATTTGATAAAGTAGGTTAGACAGTGATACAATTGGAATTCTGTGGGGGGTTGCTGCAAGTCGAAACTAATCAAATCAAACCTTCATAATATGTACATAATTAAATCCCCATATTTTTGACGTATGATTGAAGTACGAATTTCATGTTGATTGATGTTTTGGTGTCTGCAATCCGAATATCCATCAATAACGCTTAGAAATTTCTAGTTTCATTTCCGCAAACACTTCAGAATCTTATAATGTTTTATTCAGGTAAATCGGTAGATATTAAAGTTGTTTCATTAAATAAATAGTCAGACGAGTTTTAATGTTCCAAGTGAACGTTGCGCTCTTCACCTGACATCATAGATTTTGATGTTTGGATATCAACTTTAGTTCAAGAATTTCCCAAAATATATTTTCCATTGTTTCGACCCGAACTACGATAAAAGGAATCATGCGTCGATATTGGTTTGGACTTCTTTTAATAGGCTTGCATTTCTTTGAAAAGTTAGATGCAGGTTCCGTTAGAAATTATAAAATTGATGATAACTGTCGTAAGTATACAGCATAGTAGTAGTGTTAATTGAAAAAAAAGTTTTAAAATATTTGGTTTCTAAATTAAAGCAATGTGTCAATGTATACCTCTCTAGCGTTTGATGTAGTTGTGTATGATATTCGAGTCTCGGACTGCAACGAACTCCCTTGCCGGATCCAGCGAGAAAAGTGGTACACCGTCGAAGGGGAATTTGTAATGTATACCTCTCTAGCGTTTGATGTAGTTGTGTATGATATTCGAGTCTCGGACTGCAACGAACTCCCTTGCCGGATCCAGCGAGAAAAGTGGTACACCGTCGAAGGGGAATTCGGAGTTTGTAAGAGTTTAAAAAACACTTTTAAAAAATGTACAATTATGTGATAATCTATTGAATCTATTATACTGACAAATTATGTTTTTAGTGAGGAATGTAACGAAGCCAGTTTTGAAATGCAGTTCGGTATATCTTGGTAAGCATATTGACTTACCGGGGCATGGTGGCTGTGACAATCTTGTGAATCAGACTTGTCCTATGATTGTCGGCGAAAGATATATCACTTCAACTACTTGGAAAATTCCTTATTACGTACCACCGGTGAGAAAATTCATACAATTCAAAATGTACTTGAACTTTATACTATTTACTTACCAAGACTTCCATGCTATTTCAGATGAAGTACACAGTTTATTGCAGCCTTGTCGATGACAATGAAGAGAACATGATGTGCGGATATGGCTCCAGTCACGTTGTATAATAATTAGTACTTATTTGGTTAAAGTTTAGATTTTATGCGGATTTTGTGATTTCAAACAATTGTGTTTTTGACTTGTGCTTTAAAAATAATGTGCATGAATAGGAGAAATAATTTATGACAGTGAAAACATAAAGGCCTCTGCATTATTGTGTTTATTGTTTAACTACTATTAAAATATTTATGGATATTTTTGACAATCAATGAATTTTTTTTATACACACTATATTCTTACCCTTCTGACTTATTTTTCCACTCCTAGTCGAAACTGAAGGAT
>JAHZMX010001582.1:0-19385 GCA_027743895.1 Seira musarum | reverse complement strand
TTCTTCTGGATGGGACACCTAGCCTATCATCATCATCATCATCATCATCATCATCGTAATCATAATTTCATATTATCATGATCCACAGAAAAGGAAGCCAACCTGGGCCAGACCAGCAACAGCATTCATAATCATTTATATTGTGCAGCGTCATCAGGTGGTATATTGTAATCGTGGCATGGCATTTCGCATAAAAATGCAAAAAGTACTTTTGCCTCAAAAATTTATAACAGGATCGGACCAGTTCCCAACAAAAATGCCTATGCTAATACATTCATTCCCCCTTCCCCTTACTTAATACAAGTACGAGAAAAAACTACACGTGTGCAATAATTTAATAAATGCATTTGGTAAAAAGGGTTAAAGTGTGTTTTCCATAATTTTTCCCCTCTCTGTTATCATGCGATATTTTGACAGAACGCTTTACAGATAGATTGAGTGATTTTGCAAAGTGTGAAAGACCGTTCATTTGACTTCACGCTGATTTTTTATTATCATCTCATTTGAATCTGAAAGTGATTACTTGAAAGTATAATTCGTTTCGAGCGGAAATCTATTAAAAATTCTATGTAAGATTGATTTATTGTATTGATAGAGAAAGACATTTGATGACGGTGTTGCTGATGTGATGACCTACCAACCAGACGAAGCCGGAAAAATAGCGAAAGAAATGACATGTTTTCCCAAATAATTTTGCTGTGCAAACTGGAAAAACAAATTGAAGCAAATGAAGGACAAGACATAAGAATGGTTTATGTGTATCATTGCCTCGTCTTTTAGTAGTCTTGCATTTTGTAGCGTCTCTCATCGCCTCATCATTACAGTAGTGTTACATACTTGTTCTACTGTTTTGTAATGCTTGAGCTTTTGTTGTAATAGCTTCTGCACACGGGCAACACGTGCAGTTTTCATCCATTTTAGATCCAGTTCCAGTCATTTACAAATTTTAAAGCGCCTGCAAAAATCATGAAAAGAAGTGTGGAATTCGTGAATAGATAATGGCTCATCAGATATGATAATTTATTTCTTCCTGGCAATTTTGCCAAAATGTGCTCCTCTACAATACAAGCAAATGTAATAGTAATAGGGCAAATTTGTAATGCCATTTTTTATTGTTTAAACACGAGAATGACTAGACTATAAGTAAAAAGTAATTACTAACTCAGTTCAAATCACTCGTAGTAGTTGCAATGTCAAAAAAATCATTATGATGTAAGTAAATGGAACTTTAAAGAACTAATATAGATCAAGCTCCATTTTTATTTTGCACTCATTTGTATGCATGCTCAGAACTATTTTTGCTTTCCTCTAAACGTGTTTGGTTTTAACCAAGTTTTTTGACGTCAAACATTTCAGAATGATCATTCTCTCATTGTGACCATGACCTTACCCTCCAGAATGTGTTTGACGGACAAGGCTCGGTTTTGATTTCATGGATTCCTGTTCATTTCAGACTCACTACGAAAATGACTCATGACATGACTTAATGACCTTATGAGCCTTTGGTGATTGTTTCATTTGGTTTATAATAGGCTTTATATTTCTCGATAGATACGGTATGATGCTATTACAATGCATAGTCTTCCATCCATCCATCATCGAATTGGCAACATTTAACATAGAATTTGGAAGTTTATGAATTATGCATGATAATAAAATTGATTTCACGACGACGCAGCAACCGACTTCCCGCTGAATTGTAATCCCTAATCACAATCATCTCGTGTATATATTATGTGCATTGGTCATTACTGAGAGTTCATCAGACACATGATAAAGTCAATCATTTTCTGATCATTTCTAAAAAAGTACAAAGTTTTTATTTTGACGAAGAATAATTATCATCATCCATCATATTATATCGCGTTCATAACACATTCTTAAGTTTATGTATTCTTGCTTTTTACAAACTTCATACACATATTCATTTGCACAAAAAATAGTTTAATAAAAATTTTCTTCCAGTCAATTTCTCATTCGTCATGTCAAAATATCTGAAACTTCCACTTTGTTCCCTTAATTTCTCGATAAGTTATTTACAGATAAACATTTTTAAGCTTTGTTATTAGCATGTCATAGAATGCACAAGACTATTAAACGGGATAATTCAAAACAGACTCAATGATAATTTTTCGAAAATAACAAAAATATAAAAATAGTGTACAAAAAGCGTTTATTTTTTAGCTTGGAATCGGAAAAATCTCTCACTTGCATTTATCATGCCGTATGAAATCTTTAAAGCAGTTCGAAATTACCGACAAACGTTATTGATAAAGCTTTAGAGCGCGGCTTACAAAACAAAGAAAAATTAATCTATAATTTAGGCCAGGCCTCAGNACTTGCATTTATCATGCCGTATGAAATCTTTAAAGCAGTTCGAAATTACCGACAAACGTTATTGATAAAGCTTTAGAGCGCGGCTTACAAAACAAAGAAAAATTAATCTATAATTTAGGCCAGGCCTCAGTATTGGATGAACAAGGTCGGCTGGCGTCTTTGATGTGATTGTATTTTGTTTTAACAAAGTCGCAAACCGTCTAATTACAAGAAAATTAGTAAAGGCATAATTCAGTGGAATTTTTTTAATGGAACGTTTGGACTATGACCTTGTTCATAGTACCTTTTATAGTAGTAGCCTTTATAGTTATTCTATAAAGTAAAGGGACAAGTTAATTAGTCTGTCTGCTAACAAAAAAAAAAAGAAAATAAGTACATTGATTGAAATGAGACCAACATATTTACAGGAGGACACCACACACACTATAATATTTCTCATTACTTAATTATTACTTTTGTAATGAATTAGGTATTTTTCGTTAATCCATTAAAACAACAAACAAAAAAAGGAAGAAAAAATCAACAAAGAAAAAATACTATTGTAGGCGGCGGTGACGATATGGTTTTGGTGTGATTATGCTGAAAGAATGACTAAAATATTTAATGGTTTTTTAACATGGTGCATTTTCCAGTTAGTATTATTGTTTAGCGGCACCATTACTACAACTTTCATTTTTCTCATTCTCTGCTTCCTCCTCGTTAGTCGTGTACGGAGGCGGTGGAGTAGCACGAAACGTTGGCAATTCTAAAGGTACCTTCTTCGTTTCAAATTCATAAATTTGTGATGTGAAGGCAAGGGAATCGAAGGGCTTCTTAGGATAAGCACCTGTATGTTTTTTCTTCTGCAGAGACAGGAACATTCCAAAACCTATAGCAAAATTAAAATTGTTTATTTTTGATTCATTGATTTGTAGTTTTAACATTTGAATAGATTACAAATTACCCGCTAAGAGCACGGAGATCGCTACTACGACAGTTAAGAGAACAGCAACAATATTGTATTCTGCGTCAACGGAAAGGCTTTCCGCTGAGACGGAAGCATCATTATCATCATCATCTCGGTCCTCACTGTCTTCGTTTGTATTGCTGTTCATCTCCTCGGTATCTTGATTTTCGAGGGAGTTGCTTTCTAGTTCAGAGCGGATGCTTTTTACTTTGTCAAATACATCCGGTTTCATGGAAGCGAGTTCCGCCTTTGCTCCGAATTGCGACTTAGAAAGTTCAGCTGGGATGAATTTTCCTTTCTCCCTGATTCCAATCGCATGTTTCCTCACCATTTCATTTAGGATGTAGGAGACATCAAATTTGTTCCTTCCGACGAGAGTAAACTTTAGATTTGTACTAGATGGAAGCACCTCCACTTCAACTTTGTCCTCCATCAAATGGGCCTGGAGTTTACGAAGAAGGTCTTGCGCCTCAACTCCCATTTGTACTGAACTGTCCTCCGAGTCAGAGGAAGCGGGAAAGCCAATTACAATATCAAGTTGGGGGATGGTTTTCATATTACATTGCCTTGAACCAAGTGGGAAAATTGGACTGTTAAGAAGATGCTCTCCAGCCTCATCAACGCAATGACACCTTTGATCAGTAAATGGACATTGGACAGGCATGAAGAATCCGTCAGAGTCACATTTAACTCGAGAAATTTCCGCCATTGACAGACATTTAGACTTTAGGGAAGAAACATCCATAAGAACTTGCAACACTTGAGCAGACTCGTCCTCCAAAAACTGGGCTGTTGTAACTTCCGGTTGCTCGGTTGAATCATCCTCTTCATCAGAGTTTTCATCAGATTTTCCTTCCGATTTTGGAGGGCATTTAATTTCCTGGCCAATCAAGTCTTTCAGAGTGGCTTCACAAGTGCAGGGGTCAACGTCACAGATGTACTCATCAGAATTCATTCCCGCTACACAGTCGCTTACATTTCTACAGGCTTTGGTTCTCGAGCAGTCTTTCATTTCTCCATCCAAAAGAAGTGGACAGAGAACCATGTCTGGGCAACGGTTTTCACATTGCTCCTTTGTGGCAAAATTATTTTCATTACCACCGCAGCCCGAGTACCAAAACGATTCACAAGCTTGAGTTTCTCTATTGAAGAACCATCTTTTGTTGGATGCTCTGCAAGGCCCAATTTTTACTGGGAGTTCACAAACAGGCTGCGGCTCTTCACATTGTCTCTGGCACTCATCCATCGTTTTAAAATTATTATCATTACCATGACAACCTCCAAAAATGAATTCTTCGCATTTTCCGGAAGTCGAGTTGAAAGTGTAACGAGAAATGTAGCCACGGCAATAGCCTGGGTCCGCTGGAGGTTGAGCACATTTATCTTCGCATTCAACTCTTTCGCCAGTTGGTTGTCTGATGTAAGTTGGACGGCAGTTTTCACATGGGTCCATGACACAAACAGCTTCCGGATGAAGAGGACAAGTGCTTTGAAGACACTGATCTGTACAGATCATTGGTTTCACTCGGGGATCTCCACAAATTGGGCCGATTGTTTGTCGATAGACTACAGTACCATTTCTATCACACTGCACTTTACCTCGCGTGAGAGTGTCATGCATTGGATAACCGTCGGGAGTTACACACCAAGAGAGTTCTCCTTGAGATTGGGTGGGGCTATATTCATTGTCAAGAGTACTGCATTGCGGTACTCCCAAAATCATTTTTGGTGACTCAAAATTTTCGTCTTCGTAATCATCTTCTGACAAGTATGACGGGAATGACTCAGTGCCTGAAACGGATGGAGCTGAGGGAACCATTGGAGGCGCGATCATGCTTAATCCAAGAAGCTGCTGGGGCGTCATTACTGGAGGAGCATCCAAAACCATCTCTACTTCCGTGCACTTGAGACCGCATTGACTGATACAACATTTCATTGTGGCTCCACATTCGTGATCATGGTCACATTCATCTCTACATGCTCCACTGATTAAATTCAAAATACCAATGTGGTTTGGTGTTGGGCATGAGCCTGGTCGTCTTCTGGGGATAATTGAGACTAGAATTTCAGGGTTTTGACTAGTCTCTTCAACGCTGTAACTTTCCTCATGCGAGGACTCTCTAGATTGTGAAGAACCATCCTCCATCGAGGATCCTTTGTCGCGTCGAACTCTAGATAAAGGATGGTATCCGTACGACATTCTTAAAGCGCCATACGATTCTGGAGGTAACATGTGTTCTGTTTCATCGCGGATGGCGTCACCGTACACTAGCTGAGAACTGCTCGGCATTAGATCAATAAAGTCAGGGGAGTTCATTGAGGACACGCCCGAATTCTGACCATGAACGTATTCTGAACTGGAAGCTTGAGTACTCATCATCTCTGCCAAAATATCAGCAATACTTGTAGCCCTGGATGTAACTCCTTGCTTTCGCGTTGTGCCGAGTAAAACATTCAAGTCCTTTTCTTCAGAAGAACTCGATCCTGAAGGAGATGGTAATACTGATCTTGGAGATGTAGTGATCATTCCATGGGGACTTCCCATGTATGTCACCGTACTTGCAGTTAATCCAAGAATTCTACTGTTTCCAAAATTTGCAAATATTGGCATAACCTGAGTTCTACTTTGCCTTCTAATATATCCGGGGATTTCATCATCATCATCAACTACATCTTCATTATACTTTAAATGAGGACGGCTGCTTCCACTGAGGAACATTTCCGTTAGTGCATTTTCAAATTGACTACTTCCAGGTCCGCTGCCTTCAGAGATAATAATTTCCTCGTCAAAATTGTCTTTGCTACTGGCATCAGCAATCCTAATTGTATTTCTCTTTGCTTGAAAGTTGACAACTCGTTGCATTTCTCGTTGACATTTTGTTAGTCCTTCATCGCAGTTTACTTCAACGCCTTCTTCTGTCATCCATTTCTCCTTGCATCCGCCACATGGGTTAATGTAACATTTTGCAGATGGATTTCCTAAGCAGACTTTCCCCTCGCATAGTGAAACATTGCACCTGTGCACTGTGACGCCCTTGTCACAAACCAATGGTTCAACTGAGGACGATGCTCCAAGTAGTCGACCACGTCTTGTTTGACATTTTGGAGTTCCGTTTGTCATTGTGCCCTTCACAGGCTCTCCCTTTTTGTTGACACACCAACACATTCCCACCTCGTCAAAACATTGAGTGGGATTCCATTCTCCATTTTGAGGGTCGCATAACGGGACATAGTTGAAGTGTTGATAACGTTTCCTGAGTTCCATATTTTTCTCTCTTGTACGCTCACAATGTGTAAGAGCGGGGCAAACTGAGAGACATTCAGATTTGGTATCAAAGAGATTGGCATAATAATAATATCCACCACGAGCACCACGCACGCAGTCTGGACTGTATTGAGTAGATTGACATTCGTTTGAGGATGAGTTGAAAAACCACCTCTCAGTTGTCACTGAAGAATCAAAGTTGCATGCAGAAAAGTCGGGCTTTTCAAAACAAACTTCCTCTACAAAAATAGAATTTTTTTGGTTTAGAATTGTACTTTGATTGGAAAAGTAAGAGTGCATTTGATTGATTCACTTACGCTACCCTTTGGTCCACATGTGACACGTTCATGACTATCTCCGTACTTCAAAGGCTCGCCAAATGGGCATGGGTTATCCAGTTTTGGAAGACACAACGGAACTGGAGGACAGGGATCCGAAATGCAGTTAAGTTGCATCATTCGACATTCTTCGCCTTTATCACAGGAAATATCCTCACAAGGGCTTTGTTTGCATTGGCACACAGAACAGCCGGAAGCGTCCAATTGGTATCCGAATTCGCATTGCAAAGAGCATGGGTTCAATGGGCAAGCTAAAGGTTTCTGACAATTTGGTCGCTTTCCAGAAGGAACTCTGGTCCCTTGGATTTCATGTCCCGCAGAGTCGACGCACCAATGAAACTTTCCAAACGACTGTATTTTGGTGTACTCGCCGTTATCGTCGCACTGAGGAATAAAGAAGCGTTTTGCAGGAATGTTATTTTCTCTGGCGACATGTTCGATAATGCCCTTTTGGTGTTGGCACGCAGTCAGGAGTAACGGTTGAGTGCATTGTGTACCTCCGCAAGAATTTACGCAACATTTCTTCTCTCCTTCGCACTCGTTATCTGTGCTGCATTGGGACTCGCATGAGCCAGAATTTGGTGGGAAAAGATAAGGACACTGTCCCATTTTCATGCCGGCTTGACTATCATCAGATCTTGCGAGAGCGTTCGTTTCTACAAAGAAACGTTCAGGATCAAGAAGGATATCATGATGGTGAGGATGGTTTATAGACGCAGAGTCAGTGTTGTCGTCGTCGTCGTCGTCAGCGTCATCACTAGAATTATCATCATCGTGGTCTACCATGTCATGCGAGAAATAACCGTCTGGAATTTCTTCCTCTGAACCATGTCGCTCTTCAGCCGTCATTGAAAACATGTCTTCGTCTGAATTATTTTTTAGAGATTTTCTCATTTTAATAAGTAAAGTCGTGTCGTTGTAGCCATATAATAAAACGTTCCATATTAAATTGAGTCTTGGGTATCTTTTCATTACCTGCTAGTGGACAACATACTCCAAAATCATGACCTTGCTCGACATCTTGACAATAGAAATCATCGGGACATTGAAGCATTCGTGCGCGAGGATTACAAGTCAAAGTCTCATTCGACTCTAAAACGAATGCTGTTCCTCTTGGACAAGCTGTACGGAGGTCTTCGCCATTGGCAAGACTTTCTGGCACACCTACATACATACGTATTAAAATTCAATCACGTTATAATTATTACATTTCATTTCACACATAAATCAGTTCAAAAGAAAAATCTATGATTGGCACGTACAAAATGGCAGAGATGGACAGTTTCCGTCCCAGCAATCAATATCAACCATTTCACAAAGTTCTCCTTTCGAGCACATTATTTTGCACACTGTTACATGGGTTGCGGCATCTGCAGATTTAAATGAAATTTGAATTAAGGTAATCAATTACAACTTAAGGTGCCTGATATATATATTTGCATTTAATATTCACTTACTCGCAAATTTTACAACCGTCCAGTGACTCATATCCATAATCGCAACCAAGCTTGCAATTCATCTCCAGGCATTTTGGATTTGTTCTTGCGTCGATGCACGCATCACGAGTGAGATTATTGTCGCTTTTTGAAATGCTTGAAAATTCAATCAAATCATTATTATCAAATCTTGAATAATCAACATTAAAATAGAAGTCATTGACATTTATTGTTTTGCTCACAGTGTTCCAGGAATCTCCGCCCCATTTTCATCAACGCACATGCATTTATCTTCATCGCATTGGATTTCCTCGAATTGTCCATTTTCCTTACATTGTGGTCTTGGAATGGCAAGACGAAACTTACTAAATACGCCACCGACCTTGTCTACACTTTCAGATATGTATTGGCACACTAGAAAACCAGTTCATAATCATCATCATCATCATCGCCATCACTGAATTTTACATTCATATCACGAATGTGNTCAAATCATTATTATCAAATCTTGAATAATCAACATTAAAATAAAAGTCATTGACATTTATTGTTTTGCTCACAGTGTTCCAGGAATCTCCGCCCCATTTTCATCAACGCACATGCACTTATCTTCATCGCATTGGATTTCCTCGAATTGTCCATTTTCCTTACATTGTGGTCTTGGAATGGCAAGACGGAACTTACTGAATACGCCACCGACCTTGTCTACACTTTCAGATATGTATTGGCACACTAGAAAACCAGTTCATAATCATCATCATCATCATCGCCATCACTGAATTTTACATTCATATCACGAGTGTGTAAAAAGCCTGATTGAGTCTATCATAAAAATATACATTTTTTGTAATAAATATGTACATACTTGTCATCATTTTGTTCGTCTTTCTCAAATCTTCCTTGAACAGTGGGTCAGCACAAACAGTACATTCCCCTCCAGCAGAACAGCATTTCACTTATAAATATGTACATACTTGTCATCATTTTGTTCGTCTTTCTCAAATCTTCCTTGAACAGTGGGTCAGCACAAACAGTACATTCCCCTCCAGCAGAACAGCATTTCACTTTTTAAAAAAATATTGAAAAAAATTAAAGTACGAGTATATAAAACCTGCAAATAATAAAAAGTGAATCTTTTTAATTACTCGAATGCTCGCAATCCTGGTCAGATAGACAGCCTCTTTGCCCAACCCCTGAACTACTGGAATTGCAAACTGAATTCGAAATAAACGGACACATCCCTTCCTTGGTTGCTTCAATTCTTGGTTTGTTTACACAACATAAACCTGCCTTATTGGGGGAGACTATCACGCAGATATGAGAGCTTGGACAGTTATTTGCAGAATCATTTGAGCAAGCAACCACCTTTTGAGTCCCCGGTTGTGTCAATGGAGTTCCCATTGTGCAAGGGTTAACAAATAAATTTTCAGAGAGGCATGTCGTTTTCATTCCACATTCGTCTGGAGTTTTCTCCAGGAGACAGGCAGGATCTTTTATTAGTTCACAATGCGAATTTCCTGGGCACTTAATCATATCACAAGGACTTTCGATACAATCACAGGTAGGACATCTCTCATCATCCATCTTGAAACCAAAGGGACAGGTGCCGGAACAAATAACATGATCACAATGCTCCGCACGTGCCGAGACAGCTCTTTGGCGCTTCTCAATGTTTGTGCAGTTAACTGATTCAGAAGGGCCAAGAGATTGAGGGTAGTTTTTGCCATCTTCAGGGGATACGCACCAACAAATCTTGCCATTCCTAAAAATTATATGACTACATTTTAGTCATGATCACGGGAAGTTATGAAATTTTCAAATCCAGTTTTATTTTTACCGGCTGCATTGTCGTGGCACAAAATTCCCATTCTCATCGCATTGTGGAATATAGCCCCTGCCATCGATTTCCTTCTGAGATAACAACTCGGCAATGTGCCTCTGTTGTATGCAGACTGAAACACGTACGTGAGAATTTGATAATTAAAAAATCCATGTTTAATTATGTGAGCCTCATATAAAATAAATTAATCATGTGCATAATCTCAACTTAATTATTATATATAGTTTTTATTTTAACTTACTTGTGGAGTTGGCAGGTTGCATACAGCTCTTTCCACAGCCCTCCGTGAAGCAACACTTGTTCATTTCCGGACAGTCCAAGTCATGTCTGCAGCTAGTCTGACAAGTCACATCATCTGCTCTACTTTCTCCCTCACTTACTGTTGTCGCTACAACGGGACAACTTCCCGGCTTTTCAAAGTTCTTATTTGAGGCACAACAAACGCCATAATCATCACCAGTCTTAACAGTACAGTCAAACGCTGCTGGACAAGTTGGCTGTCCAGGATCTTTCCCACAAAGAAAAGGATTTCCTGTTTCGGGAATCAACAGAGGTGCGCCAAACTGACAGAGACTATCTAAGCTCCTAGGTTTCTTGCAAGATGGAACTGGTGGGCATGGGTCCACAGTGCATGGTATCTCCTCAACTTCACATTGCAACTCTCCGGGGCACCTCACACCCTTGCAAACATTTCTGCACTCACAAACTTCACAGCCGTTATCATCCAGCTGGAATCCGTAGGGACAAAGCATCCTGGAAAAAATTAGCAATAAAAAATAGTATGCATTTACAAAGTATTTGTGAACAGTTAGAATAAAGAAACTTTTCGTTACCTGCACATAGGACCGGAACATGGGCGGGGATTTGTACAGTTCACCATTTCCCGTCCTCCTCTTGCTCTGGTTCCCGGCAATTCGAAACCCTGCGATTAGACCATACGAATCAATTTCAACGAATTTCCCAAAATTAAAACTAGTCTTGTTCGTTTTGCCGTTTATAATTATCATTTCCATTTCGTATCCGACTATCCGACATAGAATGGATCGATACAGCAAGACGCGTTTTGAAACATAAATATTTTTTTAAATAAAAGTTTCAAAGTTCTACCTGTGAATCTACACAATAGCATATTTCTTTGGCTGGATCACACTGAACGTCTTTGAAACCTCCCGTTTCGGGATCACATTCAGGAACCTGCACCTCTTTTGCAAAGTTAGCTTCTAGTGAGCGTGCCCTCCGCTCCGCTGAATTTCGGACTTGCTCGCAAGCTGAAAGAAAGGAAATCAAACGGTTATATTTAAACGATGCAATTACAAAGTTATTACGATCATGATGAAGCAGGATAACATGAAAAATGCTCAATAAAAAAATTTACACTTTCACATGCTTTTCCTATCCTGTAGACTGTCTACCTCTGTATTAGACTTATCAAGATCGACGACTCATGAAAAAATGACATGACAGTTGAAGTCAATTCAACTGCAACTGCACTTCCACTAACCCATCCCCATGTTCTCATTTTTTTGCTAATCGACATCAACATAGTAGGGCTGGCTTTACCTTAATCTATTTCTTTTTAAAATTGCATCAATTTCATCCACATTTTCCCGATGAAATCGCTCTTTACCTAAATGACTAGGTTGACTGATATTCTCAAGCTGATAAAAGCCATACACAATATATATAGCCCATGTATTGACTTTTATCTGTACAGGAAACGATTCAATTTTTTTCTTTCAAATTGAGCACATTAAATTTTCTATTCAGTCGAATTAAACTGAATAATTTAATAAGAACATAAGTACATTTTGCGATAGGAGAGGAGCATCACTCTTTCTCAAAAGCTCTTAGTTCAGCTTTTTTCGCGTGAGTTTTAGTTTCAAATCATTATCGGACTAGTTTTGAATAGCAAAAAATGTGATGTATTGCAAATCACTGTAATATCTTTTTCTGCAGATTTATCTGATGATATGATCATGTCACGTCCTCTTTATGTTGGTTCGTGCTGTACGTCATTTACCTTACCTGTGCCGTGAATTTCTCATGGCATAAATCAAAAATTAGGTAGCTTCGGTACAGCATTTCATGCTATGAAATAATTGTTAACAAATGGTCATGAAGTGATAAAAGAAGATTTGTGATCCGGCAGTGGAACATTTCGATTGACACTTTACTTGGAATTTAGCGAGACACATAACTGATTATAATTCTTTAGGGCATTTTAAATATTTAGCATGAGATCGAATAGCACTATTGAACCAGATCTTCGTATTTTCTATAAGCTGCCTAATTTAGTACTTTATGCAGTCTTCAATATGTAGTTATCATTGAACATTTAGAAAAATATATACATACGCCATCCAACAAGTCCAAAAATCTAAAATTATCCACACCATTAAAATAAAACTTAAAACATCTAGTTTTGATGCGCAACGCATGAGAAAATTGATTTTTGGTATTTGACATTCATGCATGGCTCTACTTTCTGTTGCACATGACTTTACACGAATAATTTTATGAGAGAAAAATTGAATTTGAGTATATTTGCTTTAAAAAATGATTTCGAAATACACTAATATGTACCTGTGCCTTTTGGGTAAAGAAGAAGGAGCAAAAATAATCACGACTTTTATTACTGTACATTTTATTTTTACTTTACTCCAATTTTGATTCATGTTCGGCTCACGCCAGTTAGTCAGTGAGCTCATAGGACTATTGCTTCATCACTTCTAAGAAAATGAGTCATTGTATTGCTTAGATTAGAAATATTTAAAAATGAATAAATATTACACATCATAATTTTCCCCTTTTTAGACGAAGAAGAAAAATATGTTTAATTGTTTCGCACGATCCCATTGTACAATTTTGTAATTTGTTTGGTTGGATATTTACATGTTTACTTGGTTTTGCTTGTTTGCCTGATCGGATCGTGAAAGTCGTGTAGAGACTTTAGTGCGGGACGTTGTTAATAATGTCTAATGTCGATGACTATGACGGCCGGTCACATCAAAGCATAAAATATAATAAATAGAGGAAATCGTGATGACCAATTTCAATTGAAATAGATTTTTAATTCTTAATTCTTTTGAAAGGGATTCATCCATTCCTGATAAAAAAAATATTTACGGTTTAGTAACCCGTGGACTTTTACAAATGTAGTGCCTTTGACGAAATCAAAAAATCGAATTGATATGAATACAGAAATTCACGCATCGATTAACTAGAACCATTTCATGTTTGGAAGTAAATGACTTTTATCGTGGTCCATTATGACAAAATGTTAATTTAATTTTAATATTTTGCGAAAGATACGTCACGCGGAAAAAATGTACAATTGGAAAGGTGAATTGAAGAGGAAAACCAAATGCAACATTTTTTTTATGGTACTTCAGGCATCTTATCGCAATACCAAGCCAATTATTGCGTCAATGGCATGTCCACTTCATTTTCATTATGAGCATAACACCTACTCAAATGAAGCTGGGGCATTTCTGCAAATATAAACTGTTTCAATTGAAAAATCAAACATCAGCTCTCATTTGCAAGGAAGATATTAGCTAATTTTAATTGCACCCGAAGAGGTCACGTAATTTACATTATTTCATGGACTTAAGTACGTTATAATTTATAATAATAATTAGGTTTTCAGTATGTCACCTCACAAGCAACTGACTTGACTTTTATGCCTGTCATAGTCGTGTCATTCATATTTCATTGTTTTAACTTATTACTTTCAAGTTGATTTGTCATAAAAATAATAAAACATCTAATTTGCTTCCATTTTTCTACTGAATAAATTAACTCGTCATGAATCTAGAAATGAAACATAATTACGTGCTCGCGTCGACTAACGATAAGTTCTCGCAAAACAAGCCTCATCCAAAATTAATCTTCATTTGCAAGGAAGATATTAGCTAATTTTAATTGCACCCGAAGAGGTCACGTAATTTACATTATTTCATGGACTTAAGTACGTTATAATTTATAATAATTAGGTTTTGAGTATGTCACCTCACAAGCAACTGACTTGACTATTATGCCTGTCATAGTCGTGTCATTCATATTTCATTGTCTTAACTTATTACTTTCAAGTTGATTTGTCATAAAAATAATAAAACATCTAATTTGCTTCCATTTTTCTGCTGAATAAATTAACTCGTCATGAATCTAGAAATGAAACATAATTACGTGCTCGCGTCGACTAACGATAAGTTCTCGCAAAACAAGCCTCATCCAAAATTAATCCTGTCTTTGAAATACATGCATTCGTACATAGATTAAGATTTTTTAAAATGTCTACCTCCTCGTGGGAAAACTGCAAATATCGAGACAAAAAAGTCTACGTGAGTTATGTCATACTACTTACTATTTAGAGTCGCATGTGTCACACTGATACAGCAATTATGCAATTTTTTTACCCACATCACATCATGCTGAAATTCATCGTTTCATTAAATATTCGCACAGAACACGCAAGGGGATTTTTAAACGTAAGCTTAGTAACTTCAGTTTAGCTAAATCTCTGAGTCCATTTACTCTTAATTATGTTTCCCTCATTGCATTGTATTTTCAATTTTAATTTTAAGAAGCTTGGCTCAAAATTACTCTAATTTAAATATTAAACGAAGGCTGGCGCTTAGAGTTAAGTAGTACGAAGAAGTGATTTTATCATTCAACATGTCACCCAGACCAAATCCTAAACAATTACTTTGTTCAGTGTACGACTACGACAGTAACTTTTAGTTGTCGCTAGTCACGTCTCATTATGTAAGGCTTACTGAAAGCAATAAGAAAAGAAGTAAATTAGTCATATTATACTGCCAACACGTATTTTCCGACACTTAAGTAAACGCTCTGACAAGATAACAACGATTTAAAAAGCGGCTCAGTCATTTTTCAACAAATCTCTAATTGAAAACGGCCTTATTACCAGATTTAGCGTAAAAGTTCCTGCTCGATTTATCCCACCCGTCTTTGTACGCATGTATAAAAAAATCTCCACCTCGCCTACTACTTTTAGGATCCTGTTTTTATTCAATTTATGATTCAATTGCATCATCACGATTACAATCATGGCACAGCCCTGGCCTGGCTTGAATTGGTGTGATTTCCCAAGCCATTTGGTGTGATCAATGTTATAAAAATTGATATTTTTTAGTAAGTTATATCTTCTCTCCACAGTCCTATCCTGAAGNCCTACTACTTTTAGGATCCTGTTTTTATTCAATTTATGATTCAATTGCATCATCACGATTACAATCATGGCACAGCCCTGGCCTGGCTTGAATTGGTGTGATTTCCCAAGCCATTTGGTGTGATCAATGTTATAAAAATTGATATTTTTTAGTAAGTTATATCTTCTCTCCACAGTCCTATTCTGAAGTAATTATCCACATCTAGTTCGTCGTAGGAGCTGACCTTATTCCTTTTTGCAAGAAATGTTACAACTGATGAATCTAGTCTTTGACCAACTCTTATTCCATCAACTTCATCACCTTTTCTTCCTAATTTTAGCTAATGTCATTTAATTTTTAAAAAGATTTTTTTGCAAATGCAGATTTTATTGCAAGAATTAATTTGAAAACTTGCATTCTATAATTTGGCCGTGATTATTATCATAAGCAAAAAAATAATTACCATAAAATAAATCACAAGTACCCAAACAATTTTGTAAGTTATATCAAGATCAAAATCATACATTATTTGGGTAAATCAGATGTCAAGATCAAAGACTTTCATTAGGCAAATATGTGAAGACAACGATGTATCGATAATATGATAGGATGATGGTACATATATAAACTGCAGCACTTGTGATTTGATGATTATGGAAAATTTACAAGTTTTTTCACATTAGCCGTTTTGTGCAATCTGCCGCATTTGAGCAACCTAAAAATAATGACCTGATAAATGACCGCAAAGTCACACAAGCTCTAATAAAAATTCTTACGTGGATATGCTTTTCAAAGAGATTATTGAAATTATTGAAAAGCAATCAAAGAAGGGCACGACAAGGAGCTCAATTTGATGTACAAATATTTATTGTTAGTGAGTTGACGTTCTTGTTGACTTGACCGCGCATCATTATTATTATCAAATCAAAATCAAATTTTCTTTTGATGAGGGCAATGAAACCCGCAATCCATCCTCTTAATGGAGGTAAGCTTTAATGACAAATCCAATTTCAGTTATAAACATTTCTGACATTTTTTTCGTAAAGTCTCCAAAAAACTTTCTAATTATTAACAGATTGTAAAAAAAATCACCATCTTCTAAAAACAATAAAATAATAAAACGAATCTATTGTCTATTCATATTTGCTATATTCATCATTAATCGACCCCTTGTTTTTAAGCCCGTATGAAGAAATGATTAATTTTGAAATCCAAATTCCACAGGCAGAAGGCAAGCACTAGCCAAAAACTATACAATTTGCTATAAATGCGCTTTTTGATTAGAAACATAATTTGCCAACATAAACTTGTCCCTTTTTCCATTTCATTTTGTACGTCTTGTCGTGATTATAATGGTGTTGAGGACGCTCCGTTCATTTTCGTGCATGTTTTTTGTTTTTACTACCCATTCCAATCCAAGTTTGATAAGAGATTGCCTAATTTAAAGGTATATAATACGTTTTCTCTAAGCCCTTCTTCCATTCACAACGATACGATATGACATGAAAACGAGGATGTTCGTTTGTTCACACTGATGCACCCGAAACTCATCTTTTCTTTTTTTATTGTGGCTTAAGGCTAAATTTGGTTTCTTTATTGTGTCTCATCAGCAAAAACAGCAGCCGCCATCATGCAGTTCGTATCTCATGATCATCATTAAAAAGTATCGACGTATGAAAGAACAAATGAGATGGAAGGAAAGGGATAAAACTGCATTGGCACACATTTCTAATTACTTTTCATCATGATAAAAAAGCAGATGATACTACTACGATGATGAGGATGATACACTTGATTGTAATGGTCAGTTGGTGGTCAGTGAAGCTAAGCTAAACTGATAAAAAAAAGCTTTTCCCTTCTAAAAATAAACGCAGAAGGACTGCGAGCATTAAGGGTTTGTATATTCTTCTGATTTGATTTTTTTAGCTTTACTTAGAACACAATCAGCGAGAAAATAAGGAGGGGGAAGGATCGAAGGATGTGATTGTGTTTACTCTTCAAAAATCGCTTTTTGTTTCGTTCATTTTTTCTTGGTCATTATCATCATGATCATCAACATTCAATCGAATTTGATCTAAACAAATTCGATATGGACACACGGACTTTGCAAATGAATCATATTAGCTTGACTCGATGATCATGAGGAGGATGACGATGATTATCTGACTTTTGTACAGTCGCATATGTCACGTCGTGCGTGAATCTACCGAAAATTGCCTCATCATCGTCATCATCCCGTGGTGTAGTCCTCATTAAATCACAACAACGTATTGACAGCCACCAAACCACAACCACACACATGCTCCAACCTACATTTTTAACCTTTTCTCTCATTCTTTTTATAGCTTCTTTAGGAATAGTAATTTTTTTCTAGAATGTAGACTCACAGAGATTAAGTAGATGCATTGCTCTTGTCTCTGATTTTGATTACATTACGATTACGTTGCACATTTTCGTGTGCTTTTGTTTTTTTGAAAGTAAAGAAAAATGAAAGGATTAGAAAAATAAATTGGAGGAGAGGGAACAGAAGGATGATCATTATTATGATCATGGATAGATGCAATGACACTCTTTTTTTAAAGGGACCCCAACGCACATGTGTACATCTATTAATAATATAGTAATGCACTTTGTTGGTTCATCAGAGCCAAGGTAAATATTGATTATGCCAATAAAACTGGTAATTTGCTCATCTTCAACATTTTATTTGTATTTTTAACATTGGGTTCAGGCACATTTATTAGGTCATCATTTAAATTTGACGATAAAGGACAACAACGATTTTTGTGGGTATTTGACTATTTGGAGTCCTCTTCTGAATTGCTTATTAATTTATGCACACTGAAATTGTAACACAGTCTATCTTTTTTTCTTTAAAAATGCAATCATCATGCGTTGATGCGCTAAAATTATTTAAAAAATTTAATAAATTTCTAAAACTGCGTAGGATTTACCTATAACTGAATTAGGAAAATATAGAATCGAATAGCCATTCAAACATCAAGTAGTTCGGCCATCGCCACCCTCACTCACTCCTCCAAAATTAATTTCTAAAACTGCGTAGGATTTACCTATAACTGAATTAGGAAAATATAGAATCGAATAGCCATTCAAACATCAAGTAGTTCGGCCATCGCCACCCTAACTCACTCCTCCAAAATCTAACATGACATAATTTGTTTTGCTCATGAGCAAATTACAATGATTAGCATGGTTTATTCCAAACAACACCCTACAATTTTTCGTACATGGCGTGAAAAGACATGCTGTTTTGTGAATGATTTCGTCTTCGTGCCATCTGCATTTTACTTTTGAAGTTGAATGTCAAATCCTCCTTTCCCTTAAACACTAAAAGGCACTCTTTTCGCTTTCCATTTTCTTTTACTACAATTTTGGAATGTAGTTTCCCCCAAATGCTTTAATACGTCAGATTTTGAGTAATCCATCAAAATAGCAATTTTCAGCGTAAATCGTGTCATTCTAAACTCACGTTTCTGAAACGAAGCATTTTTAGTCCCTAGGCCCTTGATTCTCGAGTACCTTAAACTTGAAGAAAAGCGTGAACAAAATATGAAAAAAAACTAGTGCCAAATGATCTGTTAAATTAAAATTCGTTATTACCTACTACTTCTTTTTGGCATGAAATGGTAAAAAAAGATGATGAGCAGGAGCGATTTTGAACAGTATGTGCATAAGCAAGCAAAGTCGTTTTTTGACAGGTAATGACATTCATTAACCTGTAATTTGCATCGTGTGTGTAAAGTTGAGAATTAGCTCCTGCTTTTTCTTCTTTTGATGGGAAGGGATAATGACAATGATTTAATGGGAAGAATCACGACAAGAAAAAAAACTTGGCAATGCAATGTTATCTTAATAGTTTGAAAAAAACGCTTTTTATGAAGATTTGCATCTGACAATAGTCCTTAAACGTGCAATTATAGAATAAAAAATTAACACAGCTACAGATAGATAAAAGAGCAATGGCATTTATTTACTTGAAAAATGAAGCTATAATTGTGCTAATTGCCATATGTATGGATTTTGTTGTG
>JAHZMX010001581.1:0-11340 GCA_027743895.1 Seira musarum | reverse complement strand
ATTAACTTGATCGAGTGTTACGCGCACGCAATATTTTTAGGGAAATTCACGCTTGACCTTAAATCAGACTTAAGGAGGGATATGAAATAGCACACAAAAAATGAAGTCGCCCTTGAATGAAGCATTTAAAATGCACATTAGATGGATGTATAACGTGCAAATATCGTTTTCTACTGCGTGCATGGGTTTCATCTTGAAATATGAATTTGTGTTTTTTAAAATTGCGGCAGTGATAACAGCAAAACTTTGGCGTTTGTCCCTGCTATCCCAGCAGCTCCATCACTCATCCACTCCCATCCTGCGTACTACGGCCATCATGATCATCATCATCACCACCATTATAATCCAGCTTTGGTTGCTGGTCCAGGTGCAGTTTATTCGAATTATGTCGGTGTGGTTTAAACAACAAAATCTTTTACATATTTCATTCCTGTACATAAATACTCTTAGAATTCGTAAATCCTTGTTCATAATTTTATAATAAAACAAAATTTATAAAATACGAATTGTGACAATTTTTTATTGCCCTAAGATCATGTACTTTGGCATTGTCAAAGCATAATGCGCAGAATAATATTTTAGGATGATAACATGATGCATAAGATCCATCTTTTTAATCTCTAATTTCGTATTCGAGTAATTGCTAAGAACATATAATGGCTACGAAGAAGAATGAAATGCAATAATTAAATGAAAAGAAGAATGCTCCCATTTTAAAGAGATGTAGTAATATGCAAATGAAGCAATTTATATTTTTTTACAAATAATTTAACTCAGAAACGTTGCAATACATAAATTACTAATTTATTTTCCGGATTAAAAACCTATAATAGTCATACTAAATATGTAATTGTAACTACTACACAATGAAAACAATTAAACTTGTTTTTAAGTCTTTTCAAAAGTATAAAGCGCTTAGATTGCAATTGTAATAAGACATGTTACAAATTCAGCGGACGAGCCGAACCCTGCAAAAATCTGATGACCGAGACAATGAATGAAATAATAACCTCACTAATGTACACTTACAAACAAAATTATCAAGTTTCTTCAGCTTATATTCCTTATGCAATACAAGAGACGAAGAATTATAAAACGAATCTTTTTATACAAATACCTAAGTTTTGCAAATGAAATAAAAACAAAAACGGAAAATACAAAAGCAAGTATGTACATCATCTTGTTCGTACATGTCCTCGATGTATTTATCACAGAAATTCCTATTTATTTAATATTAGTACTCACTTACTCACAATGAATTTAACGTTTGAAAGGGCTTGGAAAGTTGAAGTTTACATAATTTGCTGTTGTCTTTAAAGTAATAATTTAATGGTCTAGTGCGTCATCGACAATTAACACATAAGTAAGTAGGTAAAAGCATTCATGTTAGGTTAGAACTTTTTAGGTATTCTAAAAATCTGGGTTAGTTAGCCCAGCAGACTTTAAAAGAGTACGTGACATTACTCTTTGTGCACTTTTTACATTTCATGAATACATAAAATGTCAAAAGGATGTACTAATACTAATTTAATAATGAGTCGGGCTTTAAGTATACGTAACTTGAGTACACACTCCCTAAGTCACTGATTCAACGTTTTGTTGTTGGAGAAGCGTGTTGCATTCTATGCAAAAGTGGAAATACCGAAGGTCATCTACAAATTTATTAAGGTTTTGAATGAAAGTTGGCAAGTCACATGGAGTTACTCCTTGGCCTGCAGTAGAATTTTGAGATGAACCACAATTTTCAGCTCCTTTGCCCACCGTAAATTTTTCAAGGAGTATGACTCGATGATCAACTGTCAACTGAGGAAAGTTGTGACTTACTGCTAGTGGTAGAAAATCGACGCAAAATCGATCATAATTCACTGACGCCATTTCAAAGAGAACATTTGCTATTTCTTCTCGTAGCAAATCATGGGATTTCTGAACTAATATTTGAATAAAGAGAGTCATAAACTGGTCTAAATATTCTTGGCGATCCACGAGCTTACTAAAAAACTTGTGCTTTTCATGCCAAGATGATAATGTTGCTAGATTGAAACGAAATATTTCCAAATCCAATTGAAGAAATGAGTGACCAATGCTTTGCAAAATTTGATCCAAACGGGTTTTTGCCTCAGAATTCTGCATTGTGTTGTCGTTTTGAGTTCCTGCTGACCCTCCAGAGGATGAAAGCGACATTGCTTTGGCCGTAAGACTTGACGGGAAGAAATAATTCCATCGGTAATTTACACAATCTCGAATAAGCTGGAAGAATGGAGTCTTTAACTCTGGGGTAGATCTTTGAGCAAGGTGTGGGTAAATATTCGTGAAACAAAGTCCAAGAGCTTCTCCAAAGAATTTCTTGAAACTCGAAGAGTTGTCCTTTACCATAAATTGCAGCAGACAAAGAAATCTGAAATTCAAATAATGTATACAATTATTCATTATGCTTTTAGGAAAATCGTCGTACATGTGGAAAACCATATACGTGATTTCTAAAAATATTGAGTAATTTTCCTTACTTTTCAACGACCATTGTCTCAGACTCTTGCATCAACTCGTGTACTATATTGCCCCTGGAGAACAAAGTTAAAAACAGACGAATCGTCTCTTCAAAGAACTGAGCACCAACTTGCTGCCTCAACACTTCCATAATTCTGATAAAGAAGTTCAGCAGTTCCTCATTTATAACTGAAACGAAGAAATACAAATCAAAACAAGTTTTTTTTTTTTTGAAAATACAGTTTGTTATGGTTGTGAGGACGGTTAGACTACTTACGAGGTTCCTTGAGGTGTTGTGCAACCATTGTTCTCATAAACGGAACAAACTCTCGAAATATGCTCCAGCATAGGCGCTTGGAATTAGTACCTTCGCTAATTAACAAATCCAGCTGGTCGTTCAGTACATTAACGTAAAAAACTAGAACGTTTGGCCTATTTGCAGCTTCAAAAAGATTGTTACTCATATTCTTCATAAATTCTGTGTATAATTTAGATCGAAGTTCCCATTCTTGGTTGGAAACGTTTTGCCACGGCAAGAGGATAAGAGCAGCGGAAACTTTGTACAAAGTTCGGTATGTATCAGGTTGTACTGTGTTTCCAAGCGTGTGCAGCTTCTCCACAAGGCTTCGAACGCATTGCATTTTGAAAATATGCTCCGTTCGGAGGGTATTGATCAAAGTATAAAAGAAGTTAGATTGTGCCAAAACAATTGAATGATCGATTGCAGCGCGGTTCTCCAAAGTGAAGAAGACGAACTCAGTGCAGACATTGATTAAACTATAAAATTCTTGAATTTCCGAGTCTGAAGCGTCCGTTTGAATGACCTCTGAATGATATCGTGCTAACCAGTACATCCATGTTTTTAATGAGCATATAATCTCACAGTTGCTGAAATAAGAAGTAGATAATGATAATTTTTATGAACGCTTATTTAAAAAAAGTATCACAATCTTAAATCTACTTACGCATGTATAATTAATGGAGCACTCTTCACGAAATAGTACTCTTTTGAACACAACAGAACTTTAACCAACTGATATAAAATGTTCTTCCCAACTTCAATTTGCTTCTTAAAAACGTCTCCGTAAATGCGTTCAAAATGGCCATAGAACACACTAGCCAACCTGAAAGTTTATTAAATTAAATAAAAATTGTAAGCAATTATTTCATAATATATATTATTCAAAATGTGAAATACATGGATCTCTCCTCACCTGCCCACTAGTTGAATAATAAATATGAAGTGCTTAACATTGATCTCATTATCAATTGCGATACTGGATTTTGATGCGTCCAACAGCGTTACAAGTCCACTATAATACACACACGATTCAGCCCAAAGCGATGTCTGGAAGCAATACAGAATTAGATGAAAGATTAGCGGATCAAAGATGTATACTCTTCAATTTTAATACTGACACAAGACACAACTTACAACAACTTCTAAAGACTCCGTTGGTAGCAGCTCGCCAATTTTAACCAAAATATCGATATTTCGGGATAGACTTGGTGCTTCAGTTTCCTCCTCTTCTTCCTGAAAAAAAAACACATCATCAGATACAGATACAAAAAATTAGAATAATAACAACAATAAAGATTCTTAAAAAAAGATTAAAGCCTTAAACCTTACATCAGTCTCAAAGGTGTCGTCGCTGTTCAATTTCAAACTTCTGAGTGCTTAATACTATCTTTGTTGCTAAATCAAGCATTGGTTGCTTGAAATAATCGATAAGTTCTTCTCTATTCAATGTAATGTTGACAAATGGCACTTCTGCGTTGAGATGATCCAACAGTCTTGCCCAAATCTCTAAACATTCATAATAATAAACAGTCTCCACTTGTTCAAAAGTGAAGGACAGCAAACATGTTACAAATTCCTTAGAAGAAGGTCCATCATAACGAAAGAAATGATGACTGGCAATTAGGCACAAGAATTCGATGACCTTCTCTAAATATCTAAAAATGGAGAGAGCAAAAATATAATACGAATGATACACGAAATAGAACATGGTGACTTTAAATGTGAAAAAATGGTTAATCTGAAACGAACTGTTGAGGAAGAGACATAATGACTGATCGGTTGGAAACACGCTTCAACATTTCGATGGCAAACATAGCGACTGCATCCATATGTGGATCAAACTCCTTCGGGATAAACTTTCTGTACAAGAGCTCGTTCACAACGCCCATGGCCAAAATACCCAAAGGACTTCCTTTCGTTCGCTTTTGGAAAGAAAAAGAAAAGTTAAATAAACCATAAATCAGCATCAAATTATTAGTATTACTAATTCACAAATTGATTTACTCACAAAGTTTGGACAAGTATCCAAATGTGCATACTGACATATCACTTTAATGAAATGTTCTGGAAATGGGACTGCTCGATCACTGTCGTTTGAACCGGCCCCCATGCTACTATTATTATTGTATCCATCCAAAGGAATCCATGTAAACAGGTTTGATATTGTTTCAAGAGCCAAAGAGATGACTTCATCGAAATGTGTGATCACCATGTTTTCTGACTGAGGTGACTGAGATGCAGGAGCAACACATTTACTGAGACCGGAGAGAAGTATTTCTGCATTAAAAAGATATATAAATTGCATAGTTTAAATAAATAAACATCAATTACAATGCAAAACGAAGTTAAAACTATTTTATACTAACGCCCTAAGAGATCAAAAACGTCAGGTAATTGCTGAAGTAGTAAGGTCTTCAATTCCGTTTTCCTGTCGGTGCTGACTTCATCTTTGCAATTGGGATACTCTTCTGAGATGGTTTTAATAAACAATAATCCAATCGCAGCAGTCTCTTCATTGTTCGTGATCTGAAAGTTAGAAATTAATATTATATATAGCTTTTGTTTTAAGCCAAGAGTTTGATTCAGTTTGATTTGTTGCAAACTATTTATACTTACAGCCATAATATTTGAGAAAAAGTCGGCATATGAATGTGGCCAAGCGAATTTTCCAACATCAACCAACAACTTGATGATCTTATTCCTTACAAAACTAGGGCATTTCGTTACACTTGAAGGTACAGAGTTTTGAATTAGAAACGTCATCTTTGCAATTGGGATACTCTTCTGAGATGGTTTTAATAAACAATAATCCAATCGCAGCAGTCTCTTCATTGTTCGTGATCTGAAATTAAGAAATTAATATTATCTGTAGTTTTTTATTTGAGCCAAGTGTTTAATAGTTTGATTTGTTGCAAATTGTTTAAACTTACAGCCATAATATTTGAGAAAAAGTCGGCATACGAATGTGGCCAAGCGAATTTTCCAACATCAACCAACAACTTGATGATCTTATTCCTTACAAAACTAGGGCATTTCGTTACACTTGAAGGTACAGAGTTTTGAATTAGAAACGTGTAAATTGTCGACTTAAGCTCATCCTTTTCCATTTCACTCATCACTAGCCACTTGCATTTGATCGTACTTTCTATCACACTTAAACAAAACATGGTCACATACTGATTGCTTGGTGAATTTGCCAGAAAATACAGCGCTTGCTTCCATGATCCTCGCTGTTTCGAAAAACTTTCTAGAACTACTTCTATTTGGCGTTTCCTATCATTGCTGGTTGTGGGTGCGAAGAACTCATTTAAGTGAGATTCTAAAAGTCTTCTACTTTCCTCCATTTTTTCTGCGTTTGGGTATGATTGTGAGTATCTTCGAAGAATGAAAAAGGATCGTATTAATAACTGCCTAACTGTTTCTCATGATAAAATATATCATCACTCCAAATGTCACGATTCAAGAAAGCTCATTCGTGACAATACAATGAGTCACTTTTACAAGATTTGAGCTCATTACCTTAGTCCGATTTGTGACATTTTCCCTTTGAATTTTAACTATAATCTTTGTTTATACAAGAATTTCCACAATATAAGTAATCGCACTAATTAAAATGAATTAATTTCCAATTTTCCATAATCTTTAATCGTGCCGGGCAGCCTTCAACCTCAATCGCAACGTAGTAATAGAGAAATGGTAAACACAAACAAAAACAAAAGTAAAAATGCTTTTTTTAGCTCACGAAAGTGCCAGCCAGACTAAATGCACACGCTCGCTCACAATCATATTACCAAAATGCACGTAAAATGGGAGCACAAAACATGAAAAACAGCTGTGATGTTCATGCACCCTATTACCTATCCCGGGTATAGCTATAAACGAAGGGAAAAGTTCGTTTCCGATAAGTGTTAATTAATAATATGGAGAAAATAGTTTAGTTATGTAATTGTAATAAATATCAGCGTGAAGTATTTCTCAGAACCAAATTATCAAGTGAAGTGCAAGGTTAGTCCCATTTGGATTGGAAATTCACAATGGCATCCTCCGGAGCAATCGTGAAAACTACCACCCGACAAGTTAAACCGTTACTATCTTTAGACAAACTTGAAGCCCGAAGAAGGGTTTTGAATTTGTATAAAGCATGGTACCGTCAGATTCCCTATGTTGGTAGGTCATACAACAAACGTTATTAATTTTTAAAAATCAATACGTAATCGATAAACTCTTTTACGTTCGATTACTAATTGCTTTGTTACATGACAGTATTTTTTTTAATTTTTCAGTCATGGATTATGATATCCCTAAGTCAGTTGAGGAGTGCAGGAAGAAACTTCGAGAGGAATTCGAAAAAAATCGCCATGTTCAAGACATTCGCGTAGTTGACATGCTCGTAGTGAAGGTACATAAAAGACATTGATATATTCGAAAAAAATCGCCATGTTCAAGACATTCGCGTAGTTGACATGCTCGTTGTGAAGGTACATAAAAGACATTGATATTTGTCTGCTCTTTTGTTTGAAGACTAAACATAACAGAATGTCATATTGTTGTTAATTTTACAGGGGCAAATGGAGTTAAAGGAAACAGTAGAAATATGGAAGCAAAAGGGCCATATTATGACGTATTTTAAAGAAACGGTGAACCCAAAGCCTCAAGGATTTTTGTCAAAGTTCCTAGCCGGACATGAATGATTTGTCAAAACGATATATCTAATATTAGAAACTAATTGTAAAACATCCAGTTGGAATTATGATTGCATTGATATCATATATACACGTAGTTCTTCTGTCAATGGTCAATCAAGAGAGTTGGGGTTTAGTTCNAATGTCATATTGTCAAAACGATATTAGAAACTAATTGTAAAACATCCAGTTGGAATATGATTGCATTGATATCATATATACAAGTAGTTCTTCTGTCAATGGTCAATCAAGAGACTTTGAGTTTAGTTCATAAGATTTGTAGTTCGAAAGTTGTAAAACGCATGTTCATTCACATTACGAAATCACGTTTGTAAATAAAATTGTCCTTGCCATAAATTAATTACTCATCAAACACTTTGATTTAATAACTTTTGATAATACCTCTCATAAAAAAAATTACTTTTGAGAATCAGCACTAAAGAAGCAGCTCCGTATTTATTTGTATTAAGTACGCATTGTAAAGCAATCAATCAATCAATCTACCCTACGTAGATTGGGCATTCCAAATTAAATTTTTAATTGTTCTGGGGTTATAGAAAATGGACGCAGGCATATTATTATGATATAATTGGTTCTTTTCGGACTTAGATGGCATCCGTAACTTACGTTAATCTCTGCCATGAAAAAGTAAAAAAACATGGAAGAAAACTTACAGATACATTAATTCACCAATGGTTAATAACAATAAGCATCAGATGTAGTATGAATGTTCGTAATTATATCAATCTGATCAATCATCAACATAATATTATTTTAGCGATTATAGTCATAATCGAGTCTTTGTCAATTTATTTTTGACGAAGAATTTTGGAGAGTTTAGATTTTGATGGATGGTTGAAATGGGACTCGCCGATTCATGGGGTGAAGTGATACCACCCGGTAAAAAAACGCTATTGTTGCCGATCACTTTCTTCAACTATTTACGAAAGTGAATTTGCACTGTTTTTGCGAACTGACATTACGATTTACGACAACGGGATTAGGAGGTCGAAACTATAATTAAATCCGCAACTACAATTAATTATCTATCCAGCCTAGGTATTAGTAGACCATTCAACCGACCATTTTTGGTAAGTCTAACTTTTTAACATTTGATTTTCTATTTGACCAGCCAGAAATCCGCACAAATTCTATCGTCTGTTGCATTTTTTGCATTTCTAACATAATTGTTTAAATGAAGATTATATATTAAATGCTATAAAATTCGGAGTGTGTTAAACTATTTTGCATGATGGTGTGTTTTCGCAAATCAGGTAAAACGCAGCAGGAATTTTAATAAGTTGTTCCGTTCCTTAGCTGTTTGTTACCCAACGTCTTCCTTGCCAGTGTATGTAAAAGATCGTTGAACATGGAATTTCCAAACGCCGGAAAGCAATGCGCTCATGAGGAATGTCGTCAATTGGACTTTCTCCCTGTGTTGTGCTCCTATTGTTCACAGACATTTTGCAAGATGCACCTTAGTCCCTTTGTGCATACCTGTCAGGGGTTTAAAGATAACGTGTTAACGAACGAGGACCTTGCAGAGAAGGCTAGAGAGAAGTGGCAAGTTAAATGCTCCTTTACAGGATGTAACAAGAAGGATCTGGTGCCGATTTATTGTCCAAAATGTCAAGAACACTTTTGCCTTGCTCACCGCCATGCTGACCAACACAGGTGCTTTTAATTACTACTCCTCTGAGTCTGAATTGCAGTTCCAAAATTGGCAATTAATTTTTTTCACCTTCCGCAGTTGCCGAGTAGTAGATGAGGAAAAGGCAAAAGCTTTAGAAATCGGGAAGAAAGCTGACGAATCCTCGTTAGCAGTGAAAGACCTTCAAGAAAAAATGAAAGATAATTTGAACGCAAAACTAGAAGAAGCGAGGGCAGCTGGAGGTTCGAAAGGTGCGATGGCAGCTAAACTTCAGCTAATGAGGCTCAAAGGAAGGGCAAAAGGTGATAATGCGGTCCCCCAATCAGAGCGAGTGTTCTTCTCGATAGCATGTCCTAATCCTCAACAGAATCCTAAACCCCTTGATGTCTGGCTGAATAAAACATGGTCGTTGGGAAAAGCTGTTGATTACATGGCAAGGACTGCTCGTGTCAAGAATAGAAATAATCAACCTGATGCACCAAAACTTCACTTTTTTAAAGGAGAAGTTTGTTTAACGGAAACCTTTGATAAAACAATTAATCAACTTTTAAATGATGGTGTTATAAATGATGGAGACTCGTTGGAATTCAAATTGGTCGATAAAAATTCTTCATAGTAAATACATAACACAACGAGTTGTTTATACAAAATATTAATTACATGGTTTAATTAACGTATATTAAGTGGTCGAGAAACATTGTTCATGATGACCAATCATAACCAAACAAGCGAATGCTCGAAAAAAGTTTATCCGCGGAATTTTAGGCTTACCTTAATCTAATCAGTCTAATCAAAAATTACTTATGGCAAAATAGTAAATAAAAATAATTTGCCTTTCAAATTCAAAATATCTCTGTAAAATCTTATTGCATTATTGTCTTCATTTCAAAAAAATTAAGAATAGATTTCATTAACCAAAATCGAACCATGTCAAACGGCATAATAGGTTAAAACTAAGTGGATTTGGTGTGGGTTTCTGGGTTAAGGTAGTTATTCACTCTAATATGAAGATGCTCATCTCAAATCTCTAAACTTGTTCATTTTTGCGTTGAAGCTTTTTACAGGACAAAATGTTTCCAAACTCTCCGGTTTCTACCACACTCCGGATGTATTTCAAGAGGCTGCTCTTTTCGAGTCGTTCATGTGCAAAGACGGTCGCAAAAAGTAATTTCAACTCTACCCTAGCTGTTCAGTCATCAAAGACACAGCTTTCCCCGGAAGTGGTCAAGGATGTGGTTTTGTACAGACATGAGAAGCCACGGTTTTACAAATACTTGAGCATATTTGCTGTATCGCAATATGGTGTATGGCTTTTTATAAGTTACTGTAGCTTGGATATGGTCGATGTTCCTGTACCAAAATTGACCAAGGAACAGGAAGATGAGCTGCCCTTCTGGAGAAAAATCAATTTGGGACAAGCGTACTATAAGTGGGGCTTAACCGTTGGTTCGGCGCTTATGGGTAAGACCGACGCTTATGTTCTTTGGGCGGATTAATTAGTCTAATGATTTTTGCGACTTACAAGAGGTACTTAATAGTGATTCGTTTTTTTTCAGGATTTACCATTTTAGCTCTTAGCTGGGGTTATATCTTTAGAAGTGTAAGTAATGAATGTCATTGCAATCTTTAAACTTATTTGGCAATTAGTACAAAATTTTATTAAGACGTTACTGTTTCTATTTTAAGGTCCGGTATCTGGTATTAAGAAAAGACGGCAAAACAGTCTCTTTTGTTACATATACTCCTTGGGGAAAAAATAGGATATTTGACGTACCCATTACCAATGTAAGCTATTTATCGTGCTAATCAAAGGCTTAGGAGGAAATATTCGACTAAAAGAGTCTCACCTTAATCCTAATTTCTTTCAAATAGATCAGTGCTCATGGCTCTCGTTCAGGCGGCGCTTCTCAAATGCCAGTGAAAGTAAAAGGCAAGAGCTTGTACTATCTAGTCGAAGTAAAAGAGGCGAAATTTCCTAATCCACAATTATTCGACAGGACAGTTGGTACGAAAAGAAAGCTAAAATAATTGTATTTATTTGATAATATCTGCCATTATTAGTTCAATTCCCAGTCTTTAAATAAATTGTGGTTTTTAATCGATGTTCGAGTTAGTAGGATTATAAATATACTTACTGAGATCCTATTCATTCACAGCAAAATGGAAAGCAATAAGCACCAGAATATCACGCCAATTTCTGCTTTCGTTGTCTTCGTTAACTA
>JAHZMX010001580.1:0-52737 GCA_027743895.1 Seira musarum | reverse complement strand
AACAAACGAAGGTGAAGCCAACCATTCCGCCCAACCCAGCCAGTTTAAAAGTTTGCAGGTTTGAATTTAAATGATCTTTTAAATCCAAGTTTTCCAATGGTGCTTTAATTGAATAGAAAGCTTGAGTGAATTTTGAGAGGGCAATAAAATCTGTTGAAGAGTGAACCTATCATTGCATTATTATTCATAATTCTAGGCTTCCCAAGCGAGTCTAACGTAAAGACGTTGTAAAGATATACATATTTAGGTCACGGCAATAAACATTTTCCAGGCGATGACGTAATGACCAAAGTACTTTTCTGTGAGGCGTGACATGACATGACATTCCAGGGTAAAAGAGTCGTTTTAAATATAAAAAGCTATTTTCGTCTTGATCGTCGGAATCAAATAAAATCGCTTGTTATGGACTACCGTCACACACATTTCACGTACTTTGTTAAAAAATAGATTGATCTGAATTTTTTTGTAAAACTCATTATTATTACGCGCGTAAGCGCCACTGTAAAACACACTTTGCAAAGGACGACCATAAATTTTTTTTTGTCTTAACACGAGCTTGAGCTGGTAAAAGAATTAGTTATTCAAAAGATTCCAATGGTTGTCGAATATGACATTTCCATGAATTTCCAATAATATTATATGCAAATATCTTGTGAAGCGCCCATAAAAATGGATTATTTTAAAGTTAAGCCTCTTGCAAATCAAGAAACCATCGCGCAATTATTTGCTCACATAAATAGCGATCGTGACATGAGTCGGCTATTTGCAAATTTACAGATGTAAACATGAAAGTATGAAACATAATTCCAGCATTATTTGTGCATCTTAAAAAACAAATTGAAAACGGCAGAAATGAAATGATAGATAAATGTAACGCAGGAATATAAGAGAATTTTTACTTACATTATGTTTTGTTGCGATATTTAAATAAAAAATATTTTGGACAAGAAATGAACGTTAACAATAACAAAGCAATTAAATCAATAACAAAAAACGTGCTATCTAAATGCGTCTCCTCAATCAAGTGATGTAATTGGTCCTTTCGGGAATACGACGAACTGTATTCCGACATGATTAAACATACCGAAGATTGAAGATCAATACTTCTCAAGAAATAATCAAGCTGATAAAGTCGGACATTATTTCTACACAAAAATATTCTTCTTTGGAGCTGTACCCGGTGGTGATGAGCAATTTTTTCTTATAAATATATATGATTTTTATACAATTGTAGGGATATAAATTAAAGACAAATTACTTCAAATAGCACAGCTACCCACACAATTTCCCTTACATCCACTCATCATCACGTGGATAGGAAAATTGGTTATAGGATACATGGATTGTTAGCCTTTTGTTGTTATTTAGTATACCTTTCCTTTCCGAGTCAGGAATGAGGAACTTAACTAATAAACCTAGTTCTGTGTGATCATGTTTTACATCACAAATTCATTCACCTAGCTTGAGTGCTAAAGTAATGGAAAAAATTGTCCATTTTATTGGTTCTATTTTGTTCAAAGTTATGATTTTGCAAAACTCTGGACAGGTAGCTTTCTTAAGAATAATATACCAATTAAAAATATTTTATTTTAAGGACTTTTATTTCATTGTAATGACATCTTGCTGGAAACACAAGCATTTCTGCTTCTTTCGTTCTAAGTATTTTTGGTCTTTGCTTTGAAATCACATCATGAATGAATGCATGTATTCATGCGTCATATCATGTCTCGTAGGTCTAGACTTCATGGACTTTTGCTCAGGCAGTACTAATTAATTACTAAATAATAATATGAGGCAATGAAATCATTTGAAAATAAAAGAATCGGATACTTCAAATTTCGATTGTGTATACGAAAATGTTGTTTCTAGAGATTTGCTGGATAATTACCTAATGTTTATGACTTTTAGACGCCCAATAATGTTGCAGCTCTTGCGCATTGATTGACATTAAAATACAATAGTAGAAGCGCAGACGTGTCTGGAATCGACGTGACCTTCAAAAATCATTTTTGATGACTTTTGCGCGAGTACAAAGTTAGGCTAGTTACCTATATAGTCTGGCTATCAGACTTATAGCCAAAGATAGGGCAACATAAAAGAAGATGCAATAGGTTAGGGATGCCATAAAATTCTACGATAAACAATTATGCTTCTTTATAATGATGTCGCATGATCACTCCTTTCTGTCAATTAAAATCAAAGATGTTTTTATATGGGACACTTTCGTAATGGTGGTATAGTTCCGAACGACTCACGAAACGCAAAAAAAATAAATTATTGCATCTTTGTGATTCTAAACGCTCACACAATCACTTTTCATCACGTTTTCTGTACTGAGGTGCGTCGCATGATTATTGTCATAAAACCTCCAAAAGCAAAATAACAATAACAGAAATATAGTTCCATTCTCTTCCAGTTTGCAAAAACAACCATCATGAAATGAAACATTTAGCGTTGTTCGTGCATGAAAGTAATGGATTCAATATTTCATAACGCACTTTTATTACTAGCTTGGCCTTCAATCGATAGTAAAATTTCGATTATTGCGTGTTTTGGACCAGCGTGAGAGTGATCTTATGTAAACAGCGCAACAAAGAATATGTTCTCCTAGGCCCATTAAAACTACCTGTTTTGATTCTGAATGTATCATCTACTTTTTAAAAAACAATTATTCCGGGCTTTATAAGCAATGGTGTACTGACCTTCCTCATTTTTACGCTTCATTTAGGACATAAAAATCACGATGCCACAATCACTACATTATATGACGCATCGTTAACCAGAGATACATACATTCGTATAGCGTGAATACCTAATTGTCATTTTAACCTCCTTCCCCTTACCGACATAACATTTAACATAAAGAACATGTATGAAATAGTAAAAAATGCAACGCAATTAGCACTGCGTTTTAATAAATGAATCATATCGTCTTCGTTCCATTGATTTTTGGCCAAACATCTTTTCATGGAAGGACAAACCAAAAAATACTGGGATGGTCTTTGATTTTTTACGTAGATCGTAAAAAACTTGATTAATGTAGAAAAATATTACACTGCCTGAATGAATTAATTGATCTGCAAATGAAAATGAATGTTTAAAAAATGTGTCAATCCAATCAGGCCGTCCCGTGCAAAAAGGAGTGCCGTGACCAGGATTCGATAGAACATGTATGAAAAGAAATAGTAAAAAATGCAACGCAATTAGCACTGCGTTTTAATAAATAATGAATCATATCGTCTTCGTCCCATTGATTTTTTCCCAAACATCTTTTCATGGAAGGACAAACCAAAAAATACTGGGATGGTCTTTGCTTTTTTACGTAGATCGTAAAAAACGTGATTAATGTAGAAAAATGTTACACCGTCTCAATGAATTAATTGATCTGCAAATGAAAATGAATGCTTAAAAAATGTGTCAATTCAATCAGGCCGTCCTTGCCGTCCCGTGCAAAAAGGAGTGCCGTGACCAGGATTCGAACCTGGGTTATTGCGGCCACAACGCAATGTCCTAACCACTAGACGATCACGGCTAGGTTGAAGACATGAAGGAAATTTCAAAGATTTGTTTGTAGAGCTAGCCAGCCAAGTGTTAAAAACTAGTTCATTCAATGAATTTCATTCCCCACTTTCCCTTCTGTTTCGCCAATGCAATGTGAAATGCATGCACAACTCTAGGGAAGTAAAGCTACGTGCCTTTGAAGTCATAGTCATATTGTATCCGACACATGTTTTTGCTCTTGAAACCTACTTTCAGTATCAGAGCTACAGGGATTAGTTGCATAGCACAAAAAAATCTGCTCACCGGTACCCTGTCGATAACAATGTGACAGCAGGTAGCTATACCATGCACCACTGTTATAAATTTATAAGTGTCAATTTCATATCCAGTCAAATCCAAAAGTCCTGCGCATTTCCAATTCGACAGTTTTCCAAAATGTCAGAAGCAAAATCCGACACATTTCTGTACTTTGCATATGGAAGCAACTTGTGGACAAAACGGATCCACGAAAACAACCGCACTGCAAAGATGGTATCTGTGGCCAAACTTGAGGTAAATGACCGAGGAGGACCTAATCAGAATCCGACACATTTCTGTACTTTGCATATGGAAGCAACTTGTGGACAAAACGGATCCACGAAAACAACCGCACTGCAAAGATGGTATCTGTGGCCAAACTTGAGGTAAATGACCGAAGAGGACCTAAATAAAAGTCATAAAATGACATCACTTGTTGATTATGGGTAATGATTATTTCCATCTTCTTTGTTTCAGGGACATAAACTTGACTTTGGGCATTGGACTCAGAGATGGAGAGGAGCTTCCGCCAATATTCTCCCCGATCCGTCATCTCATGTATATGGAGTACTCTGGGAATTAAACCAATCTGATCAAGCGTCGTTAGACAAGTATTTGCCATGAGTCATCGATGAAGACATGCAATGGCAATGAACTTTCATGTTGTAATGTTAGCTCTCTTGTTTTAATTAGGCAAGAAGGCGTTTTCGATAATATTTATCGACGCGTGGAACTAGAAGTAGAGACACATCCGGATAGCAAAAAAGTAAAGTGTGTGGCGTACAAGATTCGAGATGAAACCCGTCAAAAATCGGTTGACGAACATGGTACTAATTTGATTCCATCCTTACGATACAAGAATGTGATAATTCAAGGGGCTAAGGAACATGGCTTGCCAAATGAATACATAACGAAATTACAAAATATTCCGGATAATGGCTATAATGGAGATGTTGATGTGAATATTCCACCCACGTGAATCTTTGCTTTATTGTTAAAGTTAATAAGATAACAATTTACTCAATCAATTCGAATATGTATAAAAACTATATCTCAAAAACTATACTATAAAAATTATGCAGTTGACTCAACTTCCATCTTTTCTTTTGTATTTGAAGACTTCTTTTTTGCTTGCTTCTTCTGTTTCTTTTTATCTTGTTTAGTAATTACTTTCGAAGTAGGGTCGTATAAAATCATGTTTGCCCTGAATCCAGGTTCAACACTGTAATGTTTTACATTTGTGCTGTCTCGGTTGACGCGAGCAGCAATTGTTTCATTTTCAAATGCAATTTCTAAAGCTGTGTCTTCGTCCATTCCATCTAATGTATTGTCTTTCTACTTTGACGATTACCTCCTCACCATTCACCATGCAAATGAGATCCAATTGATATGACTGATCTACTTCAGGAAAGCTTTGCTCCCACACTTCTTTATCCTGCAAACAATTTTAATTTAATTTAATTTAGTAAAATAAAGAAATGTGCACAAGAAAGTATGTGACGCTTTCTACTGTACCAGGTTGAATTCCAACTCCGTGTGAGTGGCCACAGCTCGAAAAGACTGCCATAATTGAGCACTAAACGCAGGTAAAATGGGATACATTGCTATTACCAAAGCCCCGAGCGCCCTTTCAAATTCGATACTCTCTTTCTGGTATTTCACTGGAACTCCCTAATAAATAAAAATATATTGAAATAACAAAATTGCAGATTCAAATTCAGCAAAGAAGATATTTAAAAAATAGTACCCTTATTTGGCCAAGAAGTCCTTGTAGTTTACTAACTGCAACGCTAATTTGACTAGTATTACTGTAATCGTGAGTTATTCCTTTTAGATAGAAATTCCGACAGTCAAATATTTTTGCTTCCGAGGCTGCCCACTCTTCATCATCTACAAACAAAATTTCTCCAAAGTCTTTCTCGTTCACAAAACTCCGCATTAAGAGCCATGATCTGGTTTGGAAATTTAAAAATCCCGTTAAATCTGAAATTTCAAACATCTTGAGTTGTAGAACATTTTTTAGTTGTAGGTTTTATACCTTACGTGTACAATAACTACTAATTTTTATATACTTACTATTTGGAGGCCAATGTCGAGGTGACGTAGGAGCAGCTTCAGACACGCTAAGGAGACGAGTAGTGTCTATTCCAAATTCATTTAGGACTATTTCAGGATCAATACCGTTATATTTTGACTTTGACATTTTTTCCCATTCTGTAATAACAGGTTCACGGGTGGCTTTCTCGATCAGTTGATTTTCATCGCCTTCATTTACCATTTCCTCAGGCTTCAGGTACTTCCCACTACTTTTTGATCTATAGGCTTTTGCTTGAACAATGCCGACTGGAATGAGCTTTCGGAATGGCTCCCGGGTTGGAATAAGGCCGAGTTTATGAATAAAATGACTCATGAATCTAGCGTAATATAGATGGAGAGTTGCTGAAATATGTGATAAAATGAAAATTAGATTCACCGAAACTGAATAAAATGTACAAGAGTCTATGGATTTAAAGCTTTACCGTGTTCTTTGCCTCCAATGTAAATATCCACTGGCAGTTGATCAAGAGCCTTCTTCTCGTCAAATATTTTCTGATCGTTTGACGCGTCTAAGTAACGAAGAAAGTACCAGGAAGAATCGAAAAACGTGTCGAGTGTGTCAGTTTCCAATTCCAAGTTTTCCGATCCACATTTACTACATGTATCCAAAAGCTTCGTGGAAGGACCAACAGGCAAAAGCTCATAGGGTACTACGGAGGAATGGCCACATCCTGAGCAGTTTATGACTGGAATCGGTGTACCCCATTTTCGCTGTCTTGAGACCAACCAATCCCGTAATTTTAAACTAGCAGTTCGATGAGTTTGATTTTGTTTGGCAGCGTAAGGTTCGCTTGGAATCGAGTCCTAAAGTTAAAAATGTTTTATTTTTGAAGTTTCATTATACATCTCATCTCGGTCAAAGTTTTCCAAGTTAAAGTAGTTAGTTATTTTATTGTCTTACGGGCACATCCAGTTGCAACTTTGACAAGTCATTAAGAATCCCTTCGTTAACAGCTAACTCTTTAAATTCTTCTTCACTTAAAACTTCATCAGTTCTGCAATCGGAAGATTCAGGAACTAACGGCATAATATCTAAAGGCCCAGTGATCACAGGTAGATCTTTTCCAGTCAGAGGATTTTTTATTGTAAATTTCATAATCTTCACTCCATTTTCAAGAGTTCTTGAAATAGCGTCAACAGAATTAGCTAGGAAGTGAGTCGGTTGCAGAATACAAAACTTCGCGGTCTCTAGCTTGGCTTCATCAGAAAACCAAACTCGTAAGGGTTCAGAATCAGTGGAGCTTAGACTATTGTCACCATTCAAAATCCGCTTGACAGGGATCATTGAGTCAAAAACTCTGCCTTTGATGGACCCTATCCAGTGCTTCTGCAGATCTATTATGTCACGCCAGCCATGCTGAAGATTTCCCGAGTCCAGTTCTACCATTAAATCTTCAGCGAACGCAGACGTTTTTACGAACCATTGCGAAAGAAGTTTCTTTTCAACTTTTGCTCCCGATCTCCAAGATCGCATTTCAGAATCAACTTGTTCTTCAGCTAATACAGTTTGATCAACAGGATCCCAATAAACGTACGCCTAGTGGGTTAAAAGAAAACTGTGTAAATAAAGGTGGTTTATAATTTTAACAATTAGCTGGTACGAATTTTCTTAAGTACTTACTCGTTTCTTATAGACTAACCCACTCTCCCAAAGTTTTACAAAGAGCCATTGTGTCCATTTATAATATGAAGGATCACATGTCGCGAGCTCTCTATTCCAATCAAAACTGCATCCAATACTTAAAATTTGCTCCCTCATAAATTCGATGTTATCCCTAGTCCACTTTTCTGGTTGAATTTTATGATCCCTGGCAGCATTTTCAGCAGGTAGACCGAACTTATAATATGAAGGATCACATGTCGCGAGCTCTCTATTCCAGTCAAAACAGCATCCAATGCTTAAAATTTGCTTCCTCATAAATTCGATGTTATCCCTAGTCCACTTTTCTGGTTGAATTTTATGATCCCTGGCAGCATTTTCCGCAGGTAGACCGAACGCATCCCATCCCATAGGATGAATCACCTAGAAAATTTTCAAAATGCGTATCCATTAAATTTTCAATTTCCATCAAAATTTTACAACCGTATTTCAATAATATCAATGGGTCTAACGTTGTATCCCCTCAGTCGGTAAAATCTAGCAAACACATCGCTGAGCGTGTAGACTCGGACATGTCCCAAATGAAGCTTTCCGGATGGATAAGGGAACATTGACAAGATGTACTTGCTGGATTCTTGGATAGGCTTCGTGCTCTTCGATAACTCCGCTGGACATTGCACTCCGTACACATATTTTGACCATTTCTTTTCAATCGCTTGTTTGATCTCAAGTGTGAGCTCGTCTTCCTAAAAATACAAATTAATTGCTTTAAAAGAAAGTTAAAAAGGGTTGTCATTTCATCTGGTCAGCATCCATTCGTTCTTCTTACCAATGTAAAGTTTTTCCATGTCGAACTCGACAATGACCTTTTGAAATTCCACTGAAGAGCAGCAACAGATTTTGACAGACGAGACCAAATCATATTTTCTGGATACCAACAATCTTGGCGAACTCAACTCCCTTCAAATCTAAAAAACTGGCTGACCAAAGCAGGACTTCGTCATCTTCGATAGTCCTGTAAAAACTCAACGTTACACTGTTACAACGTGTTTGCCTATTAGTTTAGTAAACTTTCAGTTGCTCATTCTGAATTTCTGTTTCAAAATTTGCATAATATGCAACGAAATAATTATTTACGTTTATCTCACGTTTACGTTTGTTTCAGAATCTTTAAAAATGAACACATGAAAGAAATGTACACAAAAGCACGTGCATTCACGAGTATATGACTTTGTTCTCAATATGCCCCTTTAACATTTGAACAAACCGAAGCGAAAAAGAGTCGAGACGATTTTTTTTGCAATCAGCTAAAATGTTCTTCATTCTTCATTCATTTCTCATTTTGGAATTGGTTAAACTTTCAGTTGCTCATTCTGAATTTCTGTTTCAAAATTTGCATAATATGCAACGAAATAATTATTTACGTTTATCTCTCGTTTACGTTTGTTTCAGATTCTTTCAAAATGCACACATGAAAGAAATGTACACAAAAGCCACGTGCATTCAAGGAGTATACGACTTTGTTCTCAATATGCCCCTTTAACATTTGAACAAAACGAAGCGAAAAAGAGTCGAGACGATTTTTTTTTTGCAATCAGCTAAAATGTTCTTCATTCTTCATTCATTTCTCATTTTGGAATTGGGAATGTGACGCTCTGACTGCGACCCTAGTGACAACAATCTACTGACATGGCATTGAAGTGATTTTAGATTTTTGGAGGAGTTCTTGAATTGTTAATGCACGCATGTGTGATTCTTCATTTTTTTGAGGACTTTCTTCCGACGGCGGCAGTGCTTAGTAGCATAACAGCTTAAGCAGTGTTATTGGAGTTTAACGTTGAACTAAAATCAGGTATGCGTCATATATGCGTATGTTACATTTAAAGAAAATATAATTGCAAGCCTTGCAAATTTTGCAAGGCTATTGAGTGTGAAGACCGATAATAAAATTTATTGAAGTGATTTTAGATTTTTGGAGGAGTTCTTGAATTGTTAATGCACGCATGTGTGATTCTTCATTTTTTTGAGGACTTTCTTCCGGCAGCGGCAGTGCTTAGTAGCATAACAGCTTAAGTAGTGTTATTGGAGTTTAACGTTGAACTAAAATCAGGTATGCGTCATATGCGTGTGTTACATTTAAAAAAATGTATAATTGCAAGGCTATTGAGTGTGAAAACCGATAATAAAATTGTCCTTAGGCAAGATGGAAGAAGTGTTCCACCCTGACGAAAGAAAATGGATTTCTCCCTTGACACACTTGGGGCATGCAATGGAGGATCTGAAGAGAATGGTTCGGTTGCAAAAGGATCGTCTGTTGGTCTCGGGAATTCAAAATACAGTCGACATACGGCCCTCCAACTTTAATGAAAGCGAACCTGACGGGTGTGGACCAGAAGGTGGGAGGCCGAGGAAGAACATGGCCAAGCCATATTTGAACGAAGAGGCCTCGAAAATTGACGAAATGGATGTTCCGGATGAACCGGAATCAGATACAGAGAAAGTGAAGAAACAGTTGGAGTTAAGCAGTAGAAACAAATGGTTAGACGGCGATGAACCTTGCGCTGCTGCTGTTCAGTCTGTTGGCGGACCGGGTTTGTTCGACACTAATAAGAAGAAGAAGAAAAGAAAAAAGAAGAAAGACGAATCAGACGATGATGATGACGATGAGGAGGATTACGAAGACTACTGGATAGATGACAATATGTATCAACGGTACAACTATGGCGGCGTTGGTGAAAACGCCGAAAATATAGAAGGAAGTCAAAGTCAGGTATCCGAAGCCCCCTTTTCTCTTCCGGCTCTCTCGCAGTCTTCGAGTGGATATGACTTTGTTGACCTGATTTTTCCTGAAGCTTTGATAAGTACAGAGGAAGTCGTTGATGAGCTGCAAATTTATGACGATGATGCCGATAACTATGCGAATTGGGCGGAAAAGTGCGAAGAGTATCGCAACAAGTTCAACGAATTATTGCCCGGTGATTCGGATGAATCTGAAGACGAGGAGGGCAATCAACGTGGCACCAAGTTCTCCGATGAAGAGGATAATTTGGAAAACGAAGACAAGGAAGAGGAGGAAAATGTTGCTCAACCTGAAAATGAAAATCAATCTCCTCCCTCTCCAGTTCCTGGCACATCTAAATCATTTCGTAATGCGCCACCTCCGTCCTCGTCTGGTTCCGCCATAGGAAAAGAAAAGAGAAATAGAAAATCCAGTCAAAGTAATCCAAATTCTGGAAATGTCGAACATTACAAAGCACCTGACATGGATATATCTACTTCTGAACCAACAATCCCCACGGAACAGGAACAAGGAGCCAGCGGAAGCCAAGGATCCAAGACAAAGGAAAATGGACCTGATCTATTCAAACGATTTACCGATTGGGTATTTCTTCAGTCTAAGAGGCGGGACGAATCAGAAAGTGTTAAAATTAGACCCTCATTAATGCGAGAATTTAAAATGTCGGAGGACGAAATCAAGAACCTACAGCAATTTACAAGGTAAGCAGAAAGACGAACCGGATTTCCATTTTGGCAATATTGCTTTGCTTTTTTTATTATTTGATAGTGTTTTACCTGCCTTTTGCAATTATAACTTTGACTTTTAATAGCGCTTCGTTGGCTACTGTGAAAGGTGAAGCCTTTCAAGATGATCCAGTATTGAAAGCCACTTCAATGCCGGTGCTGGCTCCTCCGATTCACACTTCTGATACAAATTTACAAAGCTTGACCATCTTCATAACTCATGGGGATGATCCATCTAATTTCCCGTGGAAATCTGTGAATGTCCAGCAGCAAATGAATGATGATTTCGTCTATGATCAATTTGTTCGGGTAAGTTGGTTTTTGCAATACATAGTTTATTCAAATCAAAACAAAACAAACAAAGAGATAATCATCTACGGACGTATTGTATTAAAATGTTATTATTATAGAGAATGGAGCAACAAAAGCTTGACTATGCTAACCCAGCTAAGAAGCCCGAGTTGGTAAACAAAGAAGAAGATTTCTTAGTGCAAATCCTGGTTTATCAAGCTACAGATCCGAATGATGTGCTTCCGGACGAGATTAAAACGTATTTAATTTTGTTAATCTTACAAATACCAGGGACAGGAAATGGCTTATTGATTTTTTTTTATTTAAACAGATATGTCGAGCCCAAGCTGTCGTATGAATTGCATATGCTTGGAAGCCAAACAATTGCAGATTTGATGGAAGCTATGCATTGTGAAAACGACTACGTCTATTTGCAAGATGTTCCTCATCCCGATCTCTTCAAAGAGGATCCCAACGAGTACGCCAAGGTAGGTATTTTCAATTAATAACAGAATAATAAAAGGGTATAAAAATGTATTATTATTAATTAAATCTTTTGCCAACAGAAAAAGTTTCCGTCCAGAATGATTGTCATTCAAGATATCATCTACACTGACCCTTCGGTGGAAAACATTGATTATTCTGGCATTTTAAATGCTTGGGCATCAAGGCCACCCACAAAGAATATTGGACCTTTTAAGAATGGCTCATGGGAGATTCAGTTAAAAAATTTGGAATTGCGCTTTGGCATGCCTTTATTTATTTTCTCATCTTGGAGGTTGCGAGCACATCATTGTGTTTACTAAAGCCAGGTATGAGCTCTCGCCAAACATTCTTTATTCATTGTATTTCAAAAAGTCGACTTACGTTAGTATCTTCATTCATTCTTCAACTCATTTTTCTCTTATTCTTTTTGCAAGGCTTTTGCATTTAGAGGATGAGCATATCCTAAAGAACTATCCCAAGATTATTGGAATACCAAGATTTAAGAATGTTTATTGTCGAGTTGACAATGAGTACTTGGCAAGGTAAGTAAGAGGATGTGAAATCTGCAAAATCTCTTACTATTTTTCCAAAATGAGAATAACAAGCTTAAAGGCTTTACTTCAAATTTTTCTTTCTACTTTTCAGATGGTCCGTTCATGACTTCAAAGAGTTTCCCGAGAACCCAATGCTACTTTGCACCGAGTGCGTTCAAATGTACTGCTACGACAAGCAGAAGAAGAAACGGGGTAACTTTAAGCTCTATCCTTTCACTCAAATAGCGAATATTATTTGAGAAACTCAAATGTCTTTTTAAAAAATGCTCTAAGAATTAAGCCATTCCAAAGTGTCGTTATGTTCCTGTTCAACATAATATTTGTAGTGTTTTTCTGCTCACGTTTCTAGTTTTATCGTCAGTCAAACAAATAAGTTAGCACTCGGAAATCGATTAGTATTTTAATGAAATGAATGGTTTCTGGTAAACTATTACGCATTATTTTTGTACTAAATACTTTATATACATGAAATTGACATATATCGTGATAAAATACGATGATGTGATGCTGTTATCATCGTCTCGATAATTTAGTATGTGTTTTCACTTTTCGTTGTACCACATATCAAGTTTTATGCAACGTTATGCTACTGGAAATTAAAGAGGGCTTTGTTTGTTGATTATAATATAAACAACACGAAAATATGTCTAAAAATGCTTTACATTTCACTCTTTCGTGTTCATCCCCCTTCTACTTCCGTTTCATCTTCATGATTTTAGGCGTGCAAGAAAAAGTTTCATAAAATCTACATTCCAAAAGCCTTTCATCATACTTCATTTTCACTTGGTTTGCTGATCAGTGATCGTGTAGAAAATGGCAAGCATGACAGAAGTGAACTTGTGCTTAAAATTCAATTTTCAAGACGAGGAATATGACAGAAAAAACTAAAGAGTTTCAAGAGAGAATCAAATAAAATTACCTAAGCACAAACATTTTATTTTTTGAGTGTTGAAATATTGAATATTTTTATTGAATTTGATTTGTGCCATGTTGCTGATTTCTTCATGCAAGGTTGTCTTTCACTTCTTTCGAATAAGTACATATTTCCAGCATATTTTTTTCAGAATTTAATGTTTTCTAAATCCATCTGAGCTTTAATGCTGCTTGATGTATTGTATGCGCCATGTGTTCGTCTTTTCACAACTGTTATATTATGGGAACTCTTGGTATAACAGTATGGCATCATCTATAACGTCCGTCCGTCTTTGACCACGATTTATAGTTCAAAAATATTAATATATTGAGATAAAAATTTTGCCATCATGACATGAATCAAATTAATTTTTGGCCATTTCCTGCCATAGAGTTTAAGGTACATATGCATAGGATTGAAATTCCATCATTAATAAGGCCATCCAGTTGCTGAAATTAATACAAGAACTCTGCAAAAAATGTGAGGTTTACTATGGCATAAAGAACTTGCCGGCAGTAGGATTTTTTTTTCTCATGCTTTTCCGTCGAAGGAAGCTCAGGAGTTGTTGAATGACTTCTTTTGGAACAGACTGAACAAAAAGTCAAGAAACCATAAGCAAATGGGCATGATCATATTATCCATGGAAAATTAAAAGAGTTGTATATTGTAGAAAAGAAGAAGAGGGTTGCATCATGTATTTCACTGAGCTAGACTTACTACTAGTCAAAAGTAACTTGAGAAAGAAAGACGATTGAACTGATCAAGACGTACTGGTTCAAAATTAGAAAAAAAAGTCTTCCTTCAGAATTCCGCTGCACTCCATCGTCATAATAAGCTGGCGAGATAAATGATTATTAAGTAGAGATGATGTGAATAGCTTGTTCCAAACTAAAACCGCACATTAGACTATTTTCATGGGACAAAAAAAAACCGAAGACGTCTTAAGATGATCCTTTGCATGTGGTTATTTTCAAAGGGCGAATGTGCATCTTGTATGTAAACCACCCTATTCGTCCGGGGAATAGGATTTCTAGTGTTAAACATAGCTTCAAAACTACTTCATAGTAATAATTGTGATCTCTGTTTTTCAAGTTCTCTTCTTTGCTGTTTTCCTCTACTGCGATTATCAGATTTATAATGCTTAAGATTTTTCTCGGGTCCTTTTTTCTTAGGGATGATCATGAGGACGGCAAAGGCGATGATGTTCATGATGTCTTCTCTTTTTTGGGGGGTAGTAGTCAGTTTGACACTGCACTTTTGCCATCATCATCATATCATATCGCAACAAATATCTTACATCAACATCATGCTTCCCATTTAACGTTCTCGTTCATATGCTTTTAATCCTTACCATTTTTTAATTTTTTATACCTCGAAGAAAGAGATCATCATGTCACTACTACTCTTTTCCTTGTGATGTTACTCGCTTTTTTATGATCATCTCACATGGCTTTTTTATGAATATGACTTAATAAATAGGAAAACAAGCATTTGTCCGTAAAAAATGTTTCTCCGCTTGAAAGAGTTTTCCCTTCTCCAGAGAGGAAAAAGTTCAACAGTGTAAAATATAAAAGATGCATTATATGTAGTTATATGAAGCATGACTGTGACACAGGTTCACATCACATTCACACATCGTTTTTTCCCTCACTTTCAAAATTGAATCTCACATTTTAGCATACTTCCAAAAGATGTTCATCATCATCATCTTGAAGATGATCCTGAAAGAAGTTGAAGAAAAAATCTTGTATTTCTTTTTCTCGCAGCATAACGACAACAGGGGCAAACGGAGAACTCGCTTGTTCCAAGTCATTTTCATTCAAGGAGTCGTCGTGATGATGACGAGTGGTTAGGAAACGTTACAAAATTGAAATATGTTTTATAAGTGCTGCATTGCATCCATTTACGACATTCGCAATGCAATTGATAGACGAAAAACACTGACCACATTTCATTTTATTATTACGATTCGATATGAATGGACTAAAAAGAAGGAAGGAGATGATATGAACGGAAGAAGTGAGAAAAAGTGAATGAAAAAAAGTGGAGAGAGATGAGTATGAGGAGGAGAGGAGGAACGATAAGGAACAAAGTCTTTGAACTGTATGTGTGTGGCTATTGTGTCATCGTCGCTCATCATCATCATCATCCTCACTTCACAAGTGGATTTGGTTGGGGTGAGAGGGAGAAGTGATATCTTCGTGATGCGTGCTCTTATTTACTTCTCTTAAGTTCTCTTACTAATAGAAATGTAATGGTCATATAATTAGTCGAATGTTAATTTATTAAAACCACAGTTTTTTGGCAGTACTCAACAGAAAAAGTGTTTTGTACGGAATGGCGTCTCCCCGTATTAATAGCGTGCACTTTTTTCGATAAAAAACAGAACAAAGTTAAATGAGTGAGTGAGTGGAGTGTGATTTTTTGGGAGAAAATCCTTGAACAACTTTTGAGAACTTTTCATTCATTTTAAAGTCGAGTCCTCAGTTAATGTTTTAGGCTTTAATGTGTTCACTTTAGTTTAGTTGAATTCACATTACACTCAAGATTTTTATTTATGGGTTAGCGATCAACTTTGTTCATCTGAAAAAAAATTATGCCAATAATAAGGAGGCTTTAAGCTCAGAGATTCCTCTCATATCCTCCTCATCGCTTGTTTTCTTCTTCATCATCATTATCACGTTGATATGATCGGTATGTCTGCAAATATTTTAGCTCGATGCCACTTGACATCACAACATCAACATTCGACATAACACAACACAGGAGCTTGTGCATGTAGTCGTAACATTCATATCACATCCATCCCTCCCTTGCGCTTTGCTGATCTTTGTTGGCTTCGGAGCTCATCTTTTTTACTCAAATAATAATAATAAAAATTGAGCTTCCAGCAGTAGAAGCGGTAGCTCCGCCAGCAGCAACACAAGAAGAAGTGGTCGTCGTGTCTACTTCGAAGAGGATTCTGGTCTGGTCTTGTAAAATATTTGCCGTCTTGAATCATGTAACCACCAGAGAACTCAAGTGTGTTTTTTAACTTCGTGTTTGCACTCCTTTATCGTCTATTTTAACAGGAAGGAGATTGCATGAAAAGTTTATTTCTCATCTTTTCAGGGATAATGAATTGTGGGGCATTGTGAGAGTCACATGAATTAGTTCAGTGATTCAGCAGACAATGAAAAAGTCTTGGATTGTGAAAATGTAGCATTTTGTGTAAAAAAAATAGTTTTATAGGGCCACACAGTTAGGAAAAGGAACATTAATTTTGAAGACAGAAAATGGGTTGTGAGGGAAGTAGCAAGCAGTACGTTTTAAAGTTGTTCGAGTTCCATGCCTCATCTGGCGTACTCTTCCAGCAAGCCGTCCTGCAGAGAAAAATGTGCTTGGAGTCAAACAAGAAGAGGAAAACATGCGGACGACCCATCCAGGAGGGTTCCTGTATGCGATCATTAGGACAATCATCTCCTTCATTCCAGCGTTTCTCCAGGAATGTTAATGGAAGGACGATGACGATCATCCTGTTAATCTTCGTGGCATTCTTTCACTCGCACTGTACCGCTAGTAGTAGTTCCAGTTCCGCTAATTTAAATAGTTATTTTAATAATAATTACAGTAATAATAATCATCATTATCAGAGTAGAAGCTCACGTCCTTCGCTCTACTCATCCCAGTATTCATATCCTAGCAGCGGCAGCAGCAGCAACAACCGAGTCACCAGGGACTCCTCCTCTTTCAATTTACTTCCGGGCTACGACCAAATAATCTCCGGAGGGGAGAGTAATAGTAACGGTGATAGTACTAATAAAGATAACAATAATGTTCAAAATGGGGACCCTAACAGTGCCAGTGCTAGTTACAGTAATAGTAGTTTAAGCAGTGGTTCTTCAATTAACCGGTCCAGCTTTCATCAAAGACTCCCATCTTCTTCTTCGTCTTCCTCTTCACATCACCATCGTCATCATCACGGTCTTAATCATCCAAACTCTCTGCAAACTGCACCTGTAGGCGGGTAAGTCGAGCGAAAGATTATGTCTGCTTCTTCTCCTCTTCTCTGTGTCATGTCACTCCAAATATGTAGGTTTCTTCCTGGTCTGGTCCTGATTTTCATATATTTTTGGATCGAGATCAAGTCAGAAAAATGAATTTTCATTTAGATACGTGCCTTACTGACTCATACACGTATGAACACACAACTCAACGCAACGTCTTTTTTTTAACATACCATAACATAGGTGCCTACCTTGCATTGCATTTCGGATTAAGACCTCCGTTTTTTACGCGCAATTATTATAGCATTTCCCGATCCCATGGTGCGTCGCATTCCAACATTTGAAAATTGAGATGATGCACTCATGATAATTGTGAAATGAAACTTTTTACTTTCAGAGATGACGATGACGAGTGAACCCGTTTCTGGCGTCTTGTCGTTTTCTTCCTCGTTATGGCTTTTTAAAATGTATATTTTCATCCTTAAAAGGACATCATTTTCTCCATTCCAGTGGATGAGAGTGAGAGCTCGTAATCATTATCGTAATGGCTAATGAAAAGTTGCTCATTTTTCCATTTGTAACTCCGCATGAAAACCCTTGATTGCATTGCATTCATTCACATTACATAATATTTTAAGTCTTGAAATTATCTTTATTTCCTGTCAGTGTCACTTTCAGGTGATATTATGTCGTGAGTACTTTCTCGAAAAACCATTGCATTTTGTTTTTTTTTTTTTTTTTCAAATAAGTAATAGCATTGGCTTAAAATGAGCATGAACAAACTTTAAAATTGCGAATAGACAAGCCTCAGCCCTTTATTTAAAAAAAACTACATACAAATGTTCATTTCCGAAGCCAATCGAAGATACCTCTGGAGAAATTATTATTACGGCTTTAACATCTCTTTGCACTCACAATACAGCACCTAACATCAAACAAGGGTGAAAATAAAAATGTACTTGAATGTCCATACCAACTTGATGTTGATACGGATTAAATGAAATGGAACCCCGAATTTTACGAGCTATATATGAAATTCAATGCACTCAAAAAACATCTCATCTCTTAAAAGTCAGAAAAGAATGCAAAGCACCCAAGTAAAAAAAGTTGACCACAAGGACCACCTTCAGCATTCCAAACAATATAGTGCATCTCAAAAGCATTCTTTAACAAGCTAATGTAATGGAATGGAGTATAAAAGAGAGCGTTTTCATATCATATCGTTCGTCATTTTTTCTTTGTTGAAGAGAAAGAAAGGTGAGCAACAAGCGAGCATGGGTTGTTGTTAGCTTGGCCTGAGTTTTTATTTAATCTTAATGTCATAAATTACTGTGAGATAATATCCATAAAACCACATGCACATGTGAGCATTAATTTACTTTTAAAATGAAGGCAACGGAGAATTTGGTACACGAAAAAAGCCATTGACTCTGCCTTTTATACTGAAACAATGTGCACATCGCTTTCAAAGATGCAAATCGTCGATGTTTCGTAATTAAAACTTGCAAAACTCCCGAGGAAATCTTAACTCAAGTCTTATTTCAACATACTTGTTCAGAATTTAAAAAAAAACGTTTATGACATGTTCCAGTCCGGACTCATGTTTCTTTTGGTTTTTTAACTGTCATGTCATGAATTATCTGAATTAGGAGATCTGGAACCCATGAAATTCAATGAAATGTGTTAACCGTGATGGATTCATTTTTCTCGGGTGTAATTTCACAATCCATTTTTATCGCACGCATTATCTCATGTATCAAGAACCGTGATCTCAAACGTGAAGAAGATCCATTCATTTTCCAGTTTTTATTTAGTGCCTTCCTTTTAAAATCAGTAAAAGTCATGACTCGCTTTAAACTCGGTGATCAAATCATCTTTTATGAATAGCTTTCATGGCTTCATTTCATCCACGCACTCCAGAAGAAAAGGGATTATTTATTACCTGCGTGAGGTGTACATGTCAAATTAAAGGAATGCAGGGGGTGAGTCGTAAAGCATAAGAATTGAAGTTGAAATCGTTAAACTTTCCATTCTCCATTCTTCTTGAAAATCTCTCAATTACAAAAAAACATTGTCGCGTGCACATATTTAGAAGACTAACCAGACCAGATTTGGCAGTTACTGAACTTAACTGAATAAGGCTTTATTTTTATTTTATTTTTTTGATCTGTCCATGGTTAAGTAAAATCAAGGTTATTTCATGAGCGCTGACATTTGACTTTGGCAATGGTCTTGAGGAAACTTAATGAATGAGTTGGACGTAGTTAAAGTCATAGAAATTATTTGCCGATGACGACGTGAGGATCGATAATGGTCAAGAGTTCTTCGTCGTCATAAAATAGACACCTCATTCGCCTCAAGTCCAGACTGACGGAATTCACAAAATGCGAGGAGGTCGGGTCAAGGTAATGACCAAACTGTTCAGTTGCTTCTAACGAAAAAAATGTGACGTTTTATACTAATCTCTGTTGGCCGATTAAGATGCCCAAAACCTGAATACCTTACTCTGGTCCGACATTAGTTATGCAATATTTCTCATACTTTAACATTACATCATTTCTGATTTTGGAACCTTTTCCGCATTCTTTTGTATTTCATCCAGGACTTTTATAATTATTAAGTTATTCCAAATAGTATAATTTCCACCAAGAAAACCGGATGCCAATCTATTTATGTGCAGTATGCATGGATCACAATTTTTTCTATGTTGTAACAAACACTTTTCATATCGATCGGTAATTGTTTACCGAAGAAACAAGGTTCATTGTTCTCTTCTCTTCAAATATGCATACGCACAATCATTAAACTCTCACGCAATTTTAAATGGCCGATTTACTTCAATGTTGCGAATTGAGTAAAGACCCGCCCAATTTACTTATTATGCAACCTCACACCCAATAACTGGTAGCCGGAAATGAATACAAATTCAAATTGTCAGAGTTTCTTTCTTTTTGCAGGCCGAACGTGTGCAGATCTCGTATTCGAACGTATTGTTGCCCTGGTTGGACTCAAAAGCCTGGATCCGGTCTCTGTGTTATACGTAAGTCAAATCAAGGTTGTCTTTTGCTCATGTACTTTAAGAAAGAACCTTTGTGATTTTAAATTAATTGAGTAGATGGATGTCTACGCAAGAAGATCGAAACTGAAATTTCGATCTTCTTGCGTAGAAAGACAAAGATAGATTCTAGATTCTGTTCAGTGATTAGATTATACTTTACAGCTTGCTTTCACACCTCTGCCATGTTCATTGGTCTAAATAAACAATCTTTGTGTCTTTGCATTTGTTTTGGTGACTTTTCCTACGTCACCACAAACATGAGATCTTTATCTTTCCAATCTTGTGTGTCTGAGAAGAGCGACATAAAAATCACTTTTGAAGTACCAAAAATACATTCACGTCACAATAACGGTTATTTTAAAGAGAAGAAAATTCCAAAGAAGTTTTCTATTCGACGAGGTGTCTACATTCCCCAAACATCGTAGTAAAAATTTCAAGTCAAGATACTCACAATCTTTTTCCTTTGGCTGATTGTGAGTGTGTCTACTTTCTGAAAAAGCAGTAAAAATATGCCAAGTATGGTAATGACATGACAGGGTAGACAAAAGCATCACACATCATCATTGCATTGCACAAGACGCATTTTAAAAAATAAAATGCTTTCTTTTTTCGTAGAGATATTACCTACTCACATACTCCTTTATCGTTCCCGTTTTTTCTCTAATTCGTATTTTCCTCTCTGAAAAGAAAAACGAGTTTTTAAGAAAAAAGCAATAATTCGGTTTACGTTCTTGTCTAATTTGTCACAGCAATTTGTGCTCGACCATGCGGAGCAGGTCGTTGTGTCAAGCCTAATTTGTGCTTGTGTGACGGTGGAACGATCTCCACACAATGCCAAACTTCTTCTTCCTCCTCCAGCAGCAGCAACGGCGGCAGCAGCAGAGGTAAGAAAAAGAACAAAAGAGCGAAGACCTACACACGTGCTCTTCGTGCAATCCTGAGATAAGGATGGATTCAATGGAAAATTTTTATTCTCTGTTGTGGTTGCGTGAGTGTCTAAGCCAAGTCAAATTCGAATCTCACATTCTTTTGATGCGATTATTATTATCATTATTATGACTTTTTCATTTATTCTTTTTTTTTCGCTGTTTCGCATAATAAACTTTTTAATGCTACTTAAGCCAAAGGGTTAATTTGCAATATATCATCCTATTTTGAATCAGATTAAGATCGGATTGTGTGTCCAATAATTCATTTTCATTGTTGCACTGACAAAATGTTCAAGCTATTAAATGCATTTGCCATTCATTCTATGGCCTTTCTTAGTCCCCAGACCGGATGGGAACGGTGGGATAAATGGTGGCTCTGTTGGAGGACCCGGAGGGAGCAGCTCGTCAACCTGCCAAATTACATGTCTCAATGGGGGAACTTGCATTAACAACAAATGCTTCTGTAGAGCTGGATATCAAGGAGAATACTGTGGAGAACGTAATGACTTTTAAAAAAATTATTGGGATTGCCACCCTGACATTCTATATTAATGTCACCATATCAAAAGAAATCATCGTTTTTGTATGCAGCTGTATGTCGTGAAGGCTGTCTCAACGGAGGTCGTTGCATTGGACCGGATCGTTGTGCTTGCGTTTATGGCTTTACTGGAAGAAGATGCGAAGCTGGTACGTAAAAAAGTTTGTATTTAAAAAAAGAAATTTTTCTCAGCGATGATGATGAAATAGATGAATCACTGGAGCATTCATCTTGTTTTCGCTTTGGTGTTGTTGATATATCGACTGGAATTAATCATTTCCGTCTTCTTAAAAATCCGCCGTAAAAAATGGGTCAACTAAACAAAATCCAAGTCACATGAGATTAATCATGTGTGGTTAATGTAAAGCTTGCCACATATCCGCAAAAAAAACCGTTACGCACCCAGTCCCAGTTCATATCATATTTCACTTGATTGATTGCATTTTTTATTCATGAACACGTTCCTTTTTTGTCGACAATTTTTCATGCAAAAAGTCTCAAATTTCAATTAGCATTTCAAATATGAAACAGAATTTCTTTCGGATTTTTCGCTTCTGTTTGGCTTCTGAAAAAAATGTATATTTTTTTAATGGATGAGAGGTCATTGCTCGTGGTTGCTCTACAATCCAATAACCAATCTAGTCAAGTTTTACTGACTTGACTCTATAGTTTGCAATAAAAATCTGAAAATGATTAAGATTGTGCGTGATTAAGTAGTAGCAAAAAAATGTCATTTTAAATCGACTAGGACCAACTTTCATCTTGCTAATGCAATTTTTCTTATAATCTTGATGACTCTTCTTGCTCCAAACATGCAGGTTTTAATAATTTCGTTTTTTGTAAAAAACCCAATCCTAATCAAAAGCGACTCTTCAATTATGGCAGTGGCAATAAATGATAAAGATCACGTTTGGTGAATCGTTTCTATATGGCGGAAAAGAGTATCTATTTACTTTGCACCACTTTAGACGACAGGAGAAAAATGATGAAAGAAGTGCAGCCAGTCTTCTTCAGTTAATTTTTTGCCTTTTTATGGCATTTTTATTACCTAAAAAAGTAGTTGACGCTTTTAGCAGCAATAATAATCATCATAATGATTTTACAAACAAGTAAAGTGTAACACTTCACTTTTGCGAGAGGAGATGGAGAAATAAAAAAAAATTGTTCAAGCAATAAATGAAATGCTTGTACCCTAAATGATGATATGTTGGTGAAAAGAAGGAGATGAGCATGTTCATGCCGGATCCTCTGAAAAAGAAACGTGAGCCATGAGCTTTTAGAGAGGTTAAGCATCATCCTTTTTTAAGTGGTCTGATCTGATCATGATGATTATATGATGCAAAGAAAATTGTTTATTTACATTTTAAACAAGACATCAATTATGTCTTATTATTGCACTAGTTTCACGAACGCAATTTTACTTACTGAGCTCATCTTTTCATCATTCCGGAAAGCCACATTCCAGTCTCCAGACAGAAGATGATGTAAAATCATGGCGAAAGATTGATGATGTTTGAAAAGTAAACATGAATTGATGCGAATAAACTCATTTTATGTTTTGAATGTAAACACTTCTATAATTATCTTTAGATTATCGTACTGGTCCATGCTACACTCGAATAACCGGAAACACATGCGGGGGTCAATTACAAGGAGTTGTATGCACTCGCCAGGTAATAATTAATTGTATTGACTTCTCTAATTTTTAGAATTTACAGTTCATTAACGCTTAAACGATGAAAAAAATGTTCGGTAGTCAAATACGTACATGAAATCCGATTTCACTGTTTCTCTCTCCATTTATTTCATCGCTTCGTCAAAACTTTCGAATTTATTTATTGTAGCTGTAATAATGTAATTGTAATTACACTAAAAAATTTAGCTCTGTTGTTCCACCGTGGGAAAGGCATGGGGACACCCTTGTCAAGCATGCCCTGATTACTTAGACTGTGAACCAGGTCATCTGAAAAATATCCATTCAGGTCAATGTATTGATGTGGATGAGTGTGAAGCAATTCCTGGACTTTGTGAGGGAGGAAGATGCATGAATACACCTGGCAGCTTTAAATGCACGTAAGTTGTCAAATCATACATGCAAATAGGTTAAATTATGCATCAATCAAAAAAGTAATCAATATTCTCAGTTGCCCTCCCGGACAGGCCCCAAGTGATGGAGGTACGGGCCCTTGTGAGGATGAAAATGAATGTCTAAATGAGGGAGTTTGCCAGCATGGCAGGTGCATTAACACCGACCAAGGTTATTACTGCATTTGCGATAGGGGTTTTATTCCCAGCCCAGATAGGAGAGTTTGCATTGATGCAAGACAAGGGAATTGTTTCACTTCCGTGCAAAGAGGCATTTGTCGGGGCAAACTGAACGTGAGGCTGACGAAAAGGGATTGTTGTTGTGGAATGAATATGGGCAAAGGCTGGGGCGATGAAAATGACTGTGAAATGTGTCCTTCTGTCAATACGAGTGAGTAGGAAAAAATATTAGTTAAGCCATAGTCATTGTCGTAATCGTAATCATAATTTATATTTACCAATGGAATGCAAATAGCTTCTTATAGAGAGCTATGTGTCGAGCCGGGTCTTCTAATTGGCGTTGATGAATGTGGGCTCAGACCAGACATTTGCGGTTCGGGAAAATGCATTGACACGGCGGATGGCTATAGATGCCAGTGCCATGCAGGTTATTCTCAGAGATCACCTATGGCTCCATGCGAGGACGTTGATGAATGCAGACAGCAAAACTTGTGTCAAGGGGGTCGTTGTGTCAATAGTCCAGGATCGTTTTCTTGCGTCTGTCCACCAGGCTTTGATGCATCGTCAGACATGAAGTTTTGCATAGGTATGTGACCATAAAAAATAATGATGCATTGTTCGCAAGTCCTGTCAATTTCACTAACTAATGATCATTGATTTCTCGTAGATCATGACGAATGCAGTGAAACAGGAATGTGCGGGAATGGAATCTGCATTAATATGGATGGCTCATTCAAGTGCTCCTGTAAGGAGGGCTTTATCCTGAGTCCAACAAAGCATGCTTGCATTGGTAACTAGCCACATAAGAAACATTTCTTTTACATTTTCTTAAGACTGCATTTTTTGTGGTCACATTCGAAGAGTTAAAAATGATTTACTGCGTAATTGTAGATCTTGATGAATGCAGTGAGAATCCGAGAATTTGTTTGTCGGGTGTTTGTGTCAATACTCCTGGCTCATACAGGTGCACCTGCGAGAATGGCTTCACCCCGTCCGTGGACCAAGCCTTTTGCGTAGATAAGGATGAATGCGGAGAGACAGGAATGTGCGAAAATGGACGATGTCTGAATATGGAGGGGAGTTTTACCTGCATCTGTTCGCCTGGCTTTAGGCTTGATCCCAGTGGAAAGCACTGTGTGGATATTAATGAATGCGAGCAACAACCTTGTACTGGACCAAGATTATGTGCTGAATGCCGTCCGGGATTTACAAAAATTGATGGGAAAACTTGCACGGACATAAATGAATGCGATCTGCATCCTGGCATTTGCCAAGGAGGAGGAACATGCGTTAACACCGAAGGTTCATTTACGTGCACGTAAGTTGTAGCCAAGCAGTAATACATTTGAAATGATACATCAAATAAAAGCAATATTCAATATTAAATCAATTTCTTATCAATAGTTGCCCACCCGGATTGGAGCTTGAAGCAGGAGGGACAAAGTGTGTTGATAACCGTGAGGAATTGTGTTACATGCAGCTAAAACATGGAATCTGTACGAGACCTTTGGATGGTCTCTACCGACGGGCGGACTGTTGTTGTACAGTGGGCAGAGCGTACGGGAGAGAATGCCTTCCATGCCCGCGCCCTGGAAGTGAAGCAATGCAACAACTCTGTCCTCGAGGAATGGGATCGAGTGGGCGCCGAGACATCAATGAATGCACCATGATACCCGGTCTTTGTGAAAATGGTCGTTGCCGAAACACTGTTGGGTCCTATGCCTGTAGATGTAATCAAGGTTTCGCCCTCGACGAAGATGGGATCAAGTGTATTGACATTGATGAATGTTCCATAATGGCAGGAGTTTGTGGAAACGGAACATGTCAGAACATTCCTGGCAGTTTTACATGCGCTTGCAGTGAAGGCTTTGAGAGCACAATGATGATGCAAACGTGTATGGATATCGACGAATGCTCACGAACGCCTGGCCTTTGCCGAGGTGGAAGATGTGTAAACACTCCGGGTAGCTTCAAATGTGAATGTCCGCCAGGACTGGAACTCACCCCAGACAAGAAAGAGTGCAAGGACATTGATGAGTGTTCAAGGACGTCTGGAATATGTTCAAATGGTGTTTGTGAAAACATGATGGGGACTTATCAATGCGTCTGTAATGATGGATATCAGGTACAGTTATTTCATAATACTCTTATCTTTGCTCTTTGGAAAATATGGTGGCCCTTAAAAGGGCCGTTGGCTTTGCTCCCGTTTTTTTTTGAAACCTTTCCCCGAGCTCAGAAAGGACTAAAATCGGTCCCCAAGGACCCCAAGGTCGTCGGCATCCAAAATTTTTTAAATTAAAAATGTGAACCTACCTTGCTTATCCAAGTCATCCAGAAGTACAGCAGTGACACCAGGAACATCTTTATGCTCCCTTTTGATGTGAAATTTAGCAGCTCGGATGCTGACACCTTCGTATTCACAGCTGAAAATGGAACAAGTTTCAGGGCCGGAATGGGTCTGGACATGAGGAAAGTAGCTGGTTCAGTGGACACGCTTCTCACATTCAGGACACTGAATCATAACGGGGACACCGTGGATATATATGAAATGGCGTCGGAGAGCAGATTGCTTTTTCTTACATCCCTCTATGAGGCAGATTCCCTTTGTTGCCACCAGGTCGTTGACATCAACATTCCCATCTTGTGGGATCACCTTCACGGTTCCATAAATGTGGTGAGAGGCATTGGGGCCATGGTGCCGATTCCAATGTCGTTTAAGCTGGGGCTGGTCCTCCACACATTGCTTTCCTAGATGGTTCTTCATGAAACATTTCCCTTTTCCACATGAAAGTTTCTCTGGGTCCACTTCTCCAGATGCTGGGATGAATTAGATCCTTAATTGGTCTTGGATTTGGTCCATGCTCCATTTCCCAATGCGTTTTTAGGTAGGACTGGTCCTCTTTGCATTGTTCACCACATCGATTCACCATATAGCACTTTCCACACCAAAGGTTTAGTTTTTTTGGATCCACATCACCGGAGGCTGGAATAATTTTAATTTTCTTCATTATCACTGGAAAACACTAACTTCCCTTAACAAAATATTTTAAAAGAGCTGGAGACAACATTCACGTTCATCTGTCAGCGCAATAATGAGAAAAAATTAAAGTAAAAGGGCATAAGCTAGCGGACTTATTGTAATTGTACATTTAAGTACGTTTTACATTACATGTAGAATTACAATACGTCATTACATTACATAACATTACGTTATTACATTAGCATGCAATTAAATACAAATTTTGTATGACTGAGGATGGAATGAAAGAAAAGCAAAGGACGCATTCGAATGGAGTGTGTGCGCATGCGTGGTATAAGCCACTTACTTTACCTTATCCAATGGATTTTCTAATGACGAAGAAATTATCATTTGCAGCAAATTGGAAGCAACCGGGCACACTGTGAAGACATTGACGAATGTCAAGTAAACAATGGAGGTTGTGACGTAATTTGCATAAACACTCCTGGAAGTTTTTCTTGTGCGTGCAGCCCTGGCTTCATGCTTCTCATGGATGGGAAAACGTGCACGGATGTGGATGAATGCAAGGACAACTCCAGGGTTTGTAATGGAGGAAAATGTAAAAATAGTCCAGGAGGATACGAATGTGAATGCACCACAGGTCTCATGCCATCCCCTGACGGCTCAACTTGCCTTGATGTGGATGAATGCAGAGCTGATCCTGGGGTTTGTGGACCGGGGCATTGTGAGAACACCTTGGGAGGATTTATTTGTAGATGCGATGAGGGGTTTTCCGTCAGGCCAGAGCTCGGGCCAAATTGCGTTGACGAGGATGAATGTCTCATGGGAAATTATGTGTGTGCATTAAACGCAGAATGCGTGAATACTGAGGGATCTTATGAGTGTAGATGCTTGGAGGGATTTACTGGAGATGGAAATACGTGCAGGGATATCAATGAATGTCAGGTGAATAATGGAGGCTGTCATGCGGACGCGCAGTGCATCAACACTGAAGGTTCATTCAGAGTAAGTTTTGCCTTGTCACTTGTAAGGAAGACAATTTTTTAAAAAATAATATGAATTACCCAATTTGCATTCATTCTGACATTTTAGTGCGCTTGTGACGCTGGATTTGAGGGTGACGGCTACACATGTCAAGATATAGACGAGTGTTCAAATAACCCCAGTCTATGTGAAAATGGACAATGTCTGAATCACGCCGGATCCTTCCGATGTGTAAGGTTTAGCTTGATAATTAAGAAGACTTAGAATTTTTTAAGAAGTGTGATACTGAAATATTAAATGCGCTTTGTCACTTTGTATACAAGGAGTGTGATATGGGCTTTATGAACCCCGATGATGACGATCACAGTTGTGTTGATATTGACGAGTGTGGCATGTTCCATCATTTATGCGTCTTTGGAAAATGCGAAAATATTCATGGAATGTTCAGATGCGTTTGCAATAAAGGTTGAAGTTGAACTAATCAATGACCACATATAATGTTGTAATGAATAATAATTCAATCTATTCTTTCAATCAATAAAGGTTATCAATTAGACGTTACCGGTGGAAATTGTACTGACATCAACGAATGTGAGAATCCCCACAGTTGCCTATACGGAACCTGTATCAACACTCAAGGAAGCTACACGTGCCAATGCCCGCCAAATTATGATCTTACTGATGCAAAAAATGCCTGCGTAGACAAGCGGAAGAGTCAGTGTTACCTGGATACTGGAGAAGATCTTCTGGGTACCTCAAGGGGAAGGAGACCATTCGGCACAGGTGGTTACGGTTACGGGGCAAGAAGAGAATGCGCCCGGCCTGTTGGGGAATTCATGTCTAGGGCAACTTGCTGCTGTTCCGTGGGTACTGTGAATCTGATTTTATCCATGGATCTAACTCGTCTAATTAAATTGAGTTATTAAATATACGAAAAACCCCCAAAATACAGGCACAGCTTGGGGTCCTCTTTGTGAATCATGTCCTCCTCCAGGATCCGATGAGCACAATATTTTGTGCGCCGGTGGAAATGGGTTTAGACCAAACGAGGGCACGGTAAACAAAAACTTGAGCATAATAAAATGTAACATGATTAAAAGAATACCTTCCTAACCGAGTGTAAATACTGACTAGGTAGTTCTTGAGGATATTGACGAGTGCGATGAAATGATGCAGATTTGCGATCATGGCAAATGTACCAATACTTTTGGTAGCTTTATGTGTACCTGTAATCCAGGATACAGATTAGACACGTCCAAGGCTATGTGCATTGGTAAAAACTGTTTTTTTTAATTTAAATTATACAATCGTTATGTGAAATACGAGCATTGCAACTGATATTTGTAGACGTAAACGAGTGCATTGAGGACCCTGGTGTTTGTGGTGTTGGCCAGTGCGTGAATGATGACGGTGGGTTCCACTGCATTTGTCCGGAAGGCTACAACCCAATGCCAAATCAAAGTAGGATTTTAAAAAAATTGAAGCAAGAGCATTGGGTTAAATGAAACGATGAAATCATAATCCTAATTTTACATTTTTCAGAGGAATGCGTGGACATGAGGAAAGAGGTTTGTTATTTGGAATTCAATTCCACTACTTTAAAATGCGGACATGCAATGCATCAGCCGCAGACCAGAATGGTCTGTTGCTGCTCAATGGGAGCAGCATGGGGGTTGGCTTGCCTCCCTTGTCCTAAACAATTCACACGTAAGCCAAATATTATTTTTAAAAGTTGTAAGAAATCGGCGGGTTTAAAGTTTGGTATATTTTTAGCGGAATATTCCACATTGTGCGGCTCAACTCCCGGTTCCGTAATAAATCCAATGACTGGACTTCCCGAACAAATCGACGAGTGTGCAATGATGCCAGGTCTATGTAGGAATGGGGCTTGCGTCGATACAAAGGCAGGTTTTCGATGTGATTGTTACAGGGGTTTCATTTATGATGACGCAAGTCATTCCTGTATCGGTAAGTTAAAAAATGAACAAAACTATATGGATTCATACGTTCTGATGATGATGGTGTCATGTGGCGTTCTGATGATTTCAGATGACAACGAGTGTAGTCGCAGCCCGAGTCCTTGCAATGGAAATGCCCAATGTTTGAACATTCCCGGAAGTTTTGAATGTCGCTGCCCAGAAGGATATCGCTTAGATAATAGTCAACGTGGCTGCCTAGACATTAATGAATGTGTGGAACGACAGGGAGTTTGCAGTTATGGCGAATGCAACAACTTCCAGGGAAGTTTCCAGTGCATCTGCCGCAATGGCTTTACCCTTACGCCATCGCGCGATTCATGTATAGATGTAGATGAATGTCAACGGAATCCAACAATTTGCAACAACGGCACTTGCATAAACACTCTCGGTAGCTATAAATGCTTATGCCATGGAGGCTTTAAACTCACCGAAAATAACGATTGTGAAGACATGGACGAATGCCAAATGATGCTTGGGGCATGTCGAAATGGCCGGTGTAAAAATACGATTGGATCGTTTACTTGTCAATGTGCCGATGGCTATACTCTCACTCCGGATGGCCACAACTGCAGAGATGTAAATGAATGCGACGAGGTCCCGAATACATGTCCAAAGCCTGGAACCTGTCACAACATTATGGGGTCATTTATTTGCTCATGTCCGCCCGGCTTTGAATTAGATGGAAACTTCTGCAGAGGCTTGTCATTAAAATCTAAAATTATTTTAACATTTGACAGATTATTTTAGTTATTCAGCTTTTTAAAATAAGTACATATTTTTTTATGTTGCAGATATTAATGAATGTCAGCTAAATGTAAATTTGTGTACTGATGGAGTCTGTATAAATACGGATGGAGGTTTCATATGCCAATGTCCAGAAAATTATGTTTTAAGTCCGGATGGTAAGAAATGCGTAGATGTACGGCAAGACCTGTGTTACGACGGCCTCCTTGGAGGATTATCTGTGGGGAGACCCGGTGTCTGCACAAAGGCGAGACGGGGCTATGTTACTCGAGTTAGTTGCTGTTGTACAGGGGGAAAGGCATGGGGTTCTTCTTGCCAATCATGTCCTCCAATTGGTTCACGTAAGACATCAATAATTTTTCAGGTGGTTATCAGTTTCTGATTTGAATAATAATTTATATACAAATCTTTCAGGAGAATTCCAAAAGTTATGCCCAAACGGATTTGGCCGTGGTGGGGATGGTGAAGATTTAGATGAGTGTGCGATAAGGTTGGACGTTTGTGACGGTGGTGAATGTGTGAACACGGATGGTTCATTCCGCTGTGATTGCCCTCAAGGATACACGCTCGATGCATCTCAGAACAAATGTGTTGATGAGAACGAGTGTGTTTCTGGAAACGCTTGTGGAAATGGAACCTGCTTCAATGTGGAGGGAGGATTCGAATGTGCATGCGTGGATGGATTCGCTCCAGGACCAAACCAGGTTTGCGAGGATGTCGATGAATGCAGGGAGAGAAGCCATCAATGTGCCTTCCGTTGTCACAATACATTGGGCTCGTAGTAAGTAAAATTTTATGTGCGAATTTTTTGCCCTTTTACCAATTGTTTTATTAATTAGTGTAAAATAATTAAATTTCCCCAGTGTCTGCACTTGTCCATTCGGTTATACTTTGGCCGCAGACAAGCGACATTGCATTGACTTGGATGAATGTTCGACACCAGCAAATAATTGCAAATTCATGTGCAAAAACTTGATTGGAAGTTTCATGTGCGTTTGCCCCGAGGGATATCAACAGATAGGATCGGGAGATGATTGTAGAGACATCAACGAGTGCTCAGTTGAAGGTGGGTTGTGTCAGAATGGAAGATGTGTAAACACCCAAGGATCTTACAGATGCGAATGTTATGATGGATTTGAACCTAGTGAAGATTACTCCAAGTGTATTGGTAAGCCATATTACAAATCACACTTTCCAAAGATCAAAGAATTTTCTAATGACGAAAAATAAATCGTTTTCAGATCGACGACAAGGTTTCTGCTTCCGACAGCTCATAGGAGGTCAGTGCATCACACGAAATACTTCTGCTCCACTCATCAGAACGACAAAGGCTGATTGCTGTTGCACGACGATTGCTACTGCGTGGGGACCTCGTTGTGAGAGATGTCCGCAACCTGGGACACCAGCTCACAAGGAACTATGCATGGAAGTAGGCTATTCCATTGATGGCTCAGGTAATAAAACAATTTTTAAGTTTTTATTTTTGCAAGCGTCTTTTCAAGAGACAAATGTAATAAAACAAAGATTTCTCATTTAAATTTTAGATATTGACGAATGTGCAATCCTTCCGGACTTGTGCAAGCATGGCACTTGTATTAACACTTTGGGAAGCTACAGATGCATCTGCAATAAAGGCTTCAAAGTGCATTCTGGAACTCAATGCATTGGTAATGAACCATTTAATTAATCAAGTAAAGGATAAAGTCTAATGAAAAGTTTTTTTTTGTGATTTTCAAAGACGTGAACGAGTGTGATCTCACTCCAAAAGTGTGTCAGCATTCTTGCGAGAATACGGTAGGAAGTTTTGTCTGCACATGTAATGTGGGCTACACACTAGCCAGTGACGGTGTTACTTGTAAGGACATCGACGAGTGTGCTACTGGGCGCCACGGGTGCCAGCACGAATGCGTGAACACACAAGGCAGCTACTCTTGCGCTTGTGGAAAAGGATATAGCCAGCATGGGGACCAATGCTTGGACATTAATGAATGCGCTGAACAAGGTGGCGTTTGTCCTCCACCTGGAACTTGCATCAACACGATGGGAAGTTTTAAGTGCATATGTCCGCGTGGTTTCAATTTTAATCCTTCACAGTCAATGTGCATGGATGCGGATGAATGCACAGACGACTCCAAATGTCAACACGGATGTCAAAATGTCGTCGGAGGGTATCGCTGCGGATGTCCAGAGGGCTTCAACCAACATTACTATTATAATAATCAGTGTGTGGATGAAGATGAATGCTTAAATGGGGCTTGTGGAAGTGCAGCTTGCCAAAATACCGTTGGATCATTCAAATGCCAATGCCCTGAAGGATACCAGTTTGATACGGTTCTTCTCATTTGCGTTCAGATGAGCAGTAATTGTATTGGAAGTCCTTGTGCATTTGGTTGTATATCTTACGGACAAGACGGATTTGGTAAAATCTTAGATTTGAGAACCCACATAGAAGCTATATGTAAAATGATGTCACCTAACTAAGTATAATGTTCTCTCTTTCAAAGTTTGCGGTTGCCCTGCTGGCTATCACAGAATCGGACAAGGTCATTGTCTGAGTACAATTACTCCGCCAGCCTACGGTGGATATGATATTGAAGACCCATCGTTAACAGCGGAAGGAACGGATAACTTTATTTCAACGGAGGGATGCTTTTCTTGCAAGGTATGTGCCCGATTTGAAATGCAAAAGTGAACTTTTTTTTATAATAACGATTCCATATTTTAGGTTGGACAAGCAAGTCGTTCTGGACGTGGACGAAGATCGATCCGTGAATCTTCCAGTGAAAATAGTATTAATAACAATGTCACAGTAGCCAAAACCCATGTCATCGATACACACCACAAGGAACTTGATGATCAATTGATTCTCATGGTGCCCCTTCAACATACCAGACCGAAATTTAGAATACTTCGCTTACAGCCTTCTCTAAAACCCTTGGTAATTTTGATCTAATCAACCAAAACTCTTTAATTTAACCCCTGCTTTACATTAAACTGATTTCCTTTTTGAAAAATTTCTCTAGGTAAATATGCGCTATACCATAATCTCTGGGAATGAGAGCAGAGTGCTAGAGATTAATCATAATGAGGATCCAGCCTACCTCCACTTCAAAACAAAAATAGAAAAGCCACGCACGTACGACATAGAAATCATCGGTTACAGTACGGATTCTAGAATATATCCGTTGAGTAGAAAAGATCCATTCACACTGAGAGTTCGACTAATCATTACGAATTAAACTGTTAGCATTATATCAAATTAACTTTTTAAAATGTATTCAGAAGGGCAATGTACGGTATTACTTGTAAAAATTTGAAAAAAAAAAACATTTGTAGGATTTAAGCATTAGACATTTACAGTTTTTGTGGAGCACCGCATTAATGATACTCACACATTCACCAAAACGCACGAAAAACCCACCATCTTCACACGATCCCCATGAAGGAAGGACTTTGGAAAACTTTTCCCACTATTTACTTGTTTACCTTTCCAATGAGGAAATTTTTAAAAAAATTAGTTACAAGTCGAGCTTCACGTAACAAGTTTCAACGAGCTTTGAATGATCAATCATACATTCAGACCTTTGTCAATGTGGTATTCGTGAAAAATGAGGGGCCACTACTATCACAGGTACTAAAAGTAATTAATCAATAATAATTTATAAGCCAGTAATCTCTGATAAACCTTAGCTTATGTGTACTTTTTGTAAAGAATTACATAATATAAGAATAGTATGTATTATAATCAATTTACGATCACTGCCGTTGAAATACTGAATATTTAAAACGTTGTGTGACTGACGAAAGAATGAATGAATTGCCTAATGTTTTGTATGAATAAACGTGAAAATAGAATGAGACGTAACATTTGTACGGATGAGTATTAGGGGCGCTAATATCTAGGTACTTTAATTACTTGCCATTAGTTTCATGCAATCGTAACTTCAAAAAACATTATGATAAACTGACTTTTGTTTTGTGCATCTTGTGAAATAAATATATAATATTTGAAAAAAAATTGTTTACATAAAATCTTTCATGGCTTTTATAAATTCCGCATACGCATCATCCTTGCTTTGAGGAGGAACCCTTGGTTGTTGTTGAAGACTTCTGGCCGCCGCCTGAGACTGTCCAATTTGATATTCTAAATACAGAAAATTAAATTAAAACGAAAAATGAATAAAACTTGAGATACAAAAAATGCATGTCATAATAAGAGTGCAGTTACTAACCGTGCCGTTTAGGTCTGTCTCCATCGTCCTTCTTTTGTTTAATGATTGACGGCACGAATCGCGTAACATCTGCGCTTAAACTACGAATTTGCGGTTTGGCCTGAATCATGGTTTCAGATACAATTTTTGTGTCGGATTTAATAATTTGAGGAGCTGATGAGAAAACTGGATTTTGACGTGCAGCTGGTCTAAATCTTGGAGCTCCAAATGGGGGTCTGCCAGGAGGCATATTAAAACCAGGCCTCATGCCAGGAGGCATTGGCATGGGAGGTGGAGGAGGAAACCGCATTCGGCCACCCAGTGCAAGTCCGGGAGGTGGAGGTGGGGGAAAGAATTGACGAGGAGGTGCAGGAGGTTGCCCTGGAGGAACTGGAGCGTTAGCACCAAGAGGTGGTGGAGGTCTGAGTCCAGTGGGTAATGGAGGTATTGTTGGTTCTGCTGGCTTTGGATCAGGAATTTCAGGTGGACGAATCGGTTCAGATCCTGCTCCTGAAGGTGTGCTTGAAGGTGCAGCTTTAGGGGTCGGTTTTTTGCCTTCATCCCCTTCCATTTCTGTCCCTGGAGGTTGTAAGTCTTCTTCTGCAGGTAATTTTCTTGTCTCCTCTTCCAACTGAAAATAAAAATAAAAATCTTTGCTCAAAACGAAACAACAGATACAGAATATTTAAATGTAGATTCATCTATACAATTTATTGGATACGTATATTCCAGCAACACAAACTGAAACTGACCTCCTTCATAAACCTATCCATTTCGCTGTCATGGTCCTTGTCTTCGTCGTCAACTTGAAATCTTACAGATTTAGGTTTACTCTCCACACTGGTCTCTACTTCCATTTCTTCATCATCATCATCGGAGAGGTCTTCCATATCGCTCAACGTTGGTGGAGGTCCAGGTGGAACTCCTGGCGGTTCTCTCCCTTGAAATGTTGGAACTGGTGGAGGTAATGCTACTGGTGCTTGAACGGCAGACTTCTTTAAAATACCATGAACTTCCATCTCGCCATCTTCTCCAGGCAAAGGAATATCAGCTAACAACGATCCCGCCGGAGGTGCAGCTCCAGGAATCATTTCAGGTAATGGAATATCTTCAACTGAGGTATTTTCTGCCTGTTTATACAGCTTCAAAAAATTGTATTCTATGGAATCTTCTCCGTTCATAATCTTGTTCGATTCTTTTCAGTTCACTCCAATATGATGGATCTTCTTTTTGCTAAATTTCAAAAAAAATAATAATCTTTACCCGTCATCATATTTAAGTAAAGAACTCACAGTGGCATTAATTAGTCCAATCTATTATTACTTACATATAGTTTCATAACGCGCTCCAAAGTTTCCCTTAGCTTCTTCCGCTTATCTTTCAAGACTTTCTCCNCAACGATCCCGCCGGAGGTGCAGCTCCAGGAATCATTTCAGGTAATGGAATATCTTCAACTGAGGTATTTTCTGCCTGTTTAACAGCTTCAAAAAATTGTATTCTATGGAATCTTCTCCGTTCATAATCTTGTTCGATTCTTTTCAGTTCACTCCAATATGATGGATCTTCTTTTTGCTAAATTTCAAAAAAAATAATAATCTTTACCCGTCATCATATTTAAGTAAAGAACTCGCAGTGGCATTAATTAGTCCAATCTATTATTACTTACATATAGTTTCATAACGCGCTCCAAAGTTTCCCTTAGCTTCTTCCGCTTATCTTTCAAGACTTTCTCCGCCAGGGAAGGAGGTTGTGTTGTGTTATACTCGATCTCATCTAGCTTATCAAGCTCCGATATGATTTGGCCAGGATCCTTGTTTTTTAAAACTGCTGTCCTCACGAGTAATCGCTGCTTTTTGTTCTTCTTTAATTCTTTCTTCCTAGCTTCTTTCCTAGCTTGGTCCGTGGGATTCATAAACTTACCACTAAAATAAAAAATCATATTTTTTAATTAGAGGACAATAAATCGCTTAATTCAATTATAAAACTTGTTTGTAAAGTTAAATAAAAGTCTTACCTTTTCGTGGTATTTACGCTTCGTCGACCCATTTTAATAAAACTTTTATAATTTTAGCGCGTCCGCTTCCGAAAACTAAACAAAACTAGAAGACTCAAGACTATATTTAAACTACAATTAATGGAAAAAATTAACTTTCACTGTAAACACCACCTGAAGGAAGTCAATAGAATGTGATATCAATACGACCTCAAAACAAACAATTCGACAATCGTGTTCGCGGCTCTCGTCGGGGTGTAATGGTGCAACAGTTGCAGTAGTCCACAACAGCCGACAAGTTACCTTTTTAGTACTCTACAGCCGACAACAAAGAGACAAATGGAATGAAGCGAAAGCGAAGCTAAAACAAAGCGAGTAAAAAACAAAATCGTAATTCCGCTGATCTGACTTGATTATTTGGAATTTGTAATTTCTTAGAAAATTATGAAATGACTATGACCCCATTCTATCAACGAAAAGGTCAATTCACGACTACTTGATTATTTGGAATTTGTAATTTCTTAGAAAATTATGAAATGACTATGACCCCATTCTATCAACGAAAAGGTCAATTTACGACGATAAACGGCAATTAAACAAATAATGATGGTTGAATGTTTTCAGTTGTTGTCACCAATATTAAGTTGCCCCAATTCGTGTTTTTCATATCCCCTTTTACCTTCATTTTGTAAAGCCTATTTCCCGTTGAAAACTTAATTACAGTAATTATCAAGTCTCTGTTGATGATGCCAACAATGACAAAAATCATTCCAACAGCGAACCGATTCCAGTCAAAATGTAAGAGTCATCACATTTTTTATGCATCAATACAAAATAGTCGATATCAAGATGATCATCATGAATGACGTGTTCATGGACTCAGTTCGACTCGACTCTATTGCTTCTCTTGTTGCCACCTAACACTTTCATGGAGGTTTGAAAATGACAAAAAATATCTTCGTTCATGAAGAAAGTTTCCCCTTCATTTCTTGAGGGGAAAAAACTCGTAAGCTTCAAGAGAGGAATGAATGGTTTCCCCCATTTCATCCTCTTCAACTGCATGTTTATGTGATGTGGTCGGTGTGCCGTTTCATACATTTACATTTTCTTTACATCGCATCGCAAGTTGAGTGAGCCCAGCTAAGGGAAGGGATTTTTGAGTTAAAGTGAACAGTGAGGAGCGAGCGTGTGGAATCATCACACTTATATTGAGATGCAATGAACAAAGCTGAGTCAGTCTTGGTCTTGCTCGATGTCTAGCAAGTTGGTTGGTGATTGTTGTTGTTGTTCTTGCTGCCGGTGGTAGTCTGGTATGGTGTTTTTTTTCTGCATAAAAAATGGTGAGGTTGAATTGAATTGAAGCTTCACAAAATTTTCTGTTTACTTTTCTAATCTCTTGTAGGTCTCTAGACCTAGAGTTTCATATGAATGCTTATCATTGTGAACAAACTACGGTGGTGTGTTTTCAGTTTGAGTGAGAGAGTGCTTTAAAACTGACATGGGCTTGAAATGATACGTCTATGGACATCATCATCATCAGGATCGAAGGTATGAATAATATGAAAACTCTTTTATTTTTGGTCGTGGGCTCCAAAAAAAAATTATAGTTTAAAACTGACATGGGCTTGAAATGATACGTCTATGGACATCATCATCATCAGGATCGAAGGTATGAATAATATGAAAACTCTTTTATTTTTGGTCGTGGGCTCCAAAAAAAATTATAGCTTACGAACAAGTGGAGGTAAAAAAATACACATAAGAAGAGATGATCCTCATCCTCGTGATGGGGACCTTTTTTGCGAGGGTCGAATAAATAATAAATACATAATACTCGTCAAGTGTCCCTATTCTCCCTCTTTTTTTCTCTCTATCATCATATCACCATCATCATTATAATCATATCCTGACTGAGTATGACCAAATGTCCTCATGAAACACACATAATAATCTTCACGCAGTTTTAGGATTTTATTTTGGCGAATCTATATTCTACTCTTTGTTTTGGCAAGCCAAGCCTTGTCACAACTTTCATTTGTTTGCGATTTTAATCGCGGGATGCGTCCCACACATGCATGCATGATGTCCCAGCAAAATGCCATGTAACTAGCTTGAAAAAGAATAGATAAGCGCCTTTGCAAAAGCACGAAAAAAAAAAATGTTTAAAAATCTGAGAAAAAAAAGTTATTGTGACTTTCTTTTTCGCGCGGCTTCACTTTTCTTGAGAATTTTTCTTTTAAAAATAGGGCAAAAAGTAGTAATTTGGTGGCGATGATTACATGATGTGATCGAACGCATTTAGAGCGTTTCATATTTAGAATGACTATGTACACATTCAACTTAAGATTCAAGAAGCGAGCGAGAGCGAGCCGATCCGTCTGCCAGCTTACGCCGCGAATGTGATGAATCCTTGAATATTTTCTTACACTTTACTCACATCAACATCAAAATGTACCTATTTTGTTTGATACCATCACATCACCATCTCATCTTTAGGAAATGAGGGTGTTGTTGAAGTGAAGCTCTCAAGAAAAAAAAATCCCTCTACTACATACCTATGCATATACATTTTTATGTATGCAAATAATAATAACTTTCATGACATTGCGTTGCAGCCTGCATGCTGCTGTTGCTTTGCTGCCTACAAGGAAAAGGCTTTTTTTATTCCCAAAAGATTGTATATTATTTTTATGAAGAAGCCCAAGCCAGTTTTCCAATAGAATTACAACATAACACGGCTCTTCGCTTTCGTCTTTTTTTGTACTTGCTCCGTCATTTCGCAATTTTCAAGCGAATATTAATTGCCCTCTTTCCTCGGAATGATGATAAAGCTGTAGAAATCGTTGTTTACGATGATATTCTAGGCATATGATGGTGATGACGATCGACCATTTGCTTTGCACTCACACACATTTTCAAGGATGGTATCATGTTGATCCTCTTTAATGCAAAAAGTGAGTTCGACATTGTGTAACTTTTTTAAAAAAGTTTAAAAGACTGGTTTTTGCTCTACTTATTTGAGGCATGCTGGTGGCAAGAGAGCGTACACATTCAAATTTGATAATACACGTATTTTGCGTTTGAGGGTCATCATTATTCAAACTTAAACCCACTCAAAAATTATTCATCATTGTAATGAGGATATCCTAGTTGATGGCGATGGCACGGCAAATGGGCTTTGCTGCTGTTCTGGTCGTGACCTCGCTGATCCTCAAGTCACCCATGGGCAATTTGTCAGCGAAACGCCTAGGGACAATGCTAATCCTACTTTTGCCATAAAATACACATGAATCGACAATAGTAATCGACGCTATCATCATTTCAAAGTAATTTTTCTTGTCAAGCCTGTGATGCTGAGCTTGAGCCTCTAATGTAATTTTTTCTGTAATCTTCTGTTAGTAGAGAATAATGTTCGTTGAACTCTCTTTTCGAAATGTTGCAAAAACATTGGTAATAGTAATGGCAAACCAGTTGTTTTTTATTGCTTTTGTCATTCTTCAAACTTTAACAAGCACACGTCGCGAGATGAGATGAGAAAAGCTTCACATATTTGAAGTCCGACATCGCAAATAATATATCGAAATTTCGAGGTCTAAATAATGTTACATTCGCACACAAGTCCATCGCAATGGCTAGGCTATAGGATACTAGTTTCTTTAGACTTTCTTGTTTGAGTTTGAATTGTGAAGGAAAGGAAGCAATGCGAAGAATTCCTTTCGCCCTCGTAAAAAGTGTGTGATTGCGCGTAAAAATGCCAATGCCAGGTCTGTGTAAAACAGACACTGCGTAAAACAAACATAAATTATTTGGGATTTTTACGGACTCTAAAGAGTAGAAGCACACACACCTTATCCATTTTCTTCTGTTCTGCCAAAGGTTTTACACTCAGCATTATTATCAATGAATGGGATGAAGTCATACAAAATCTCTTGAAAAAAAAGTAGAATCTTTCTCTTGGTCGTAGGTAAACAGTTTTCCATTTGCTCACAGTAACATAACCATTGCCTAAAGTTTTTCCATCATCATCTGCAAACACTGAAGAAAACTAGGTAATTTTTTCAAGAAGCTCAAAAAAAAGTCTAGTGCAATATTTATGTACGAAGACAGTCATTTCTTCGGATTTTATTCGATCCTTTTGGAACACTGACTGACTTCTCTTGGAACATGCTTCTTTTTCAAAATGAAGAAATGATGCAGGAGCTAGCTTTAGTACTGTTGTGCTGCGATATTCAGTATTTTTTCTGTCGGTCTTCTTATTTTTATTCATTTTCGGAGTGAAATCCCTGAGTTAATTAACTCAAGGAAAAAGCGAGAATTGGAAGATACCTTTACAACTCGAATCCAACCCTCTAAAAATACATTAAATTGTAGGGATTACATAGTTTACGATAACGAAAGCAGTTCGTAGAAATTTTCTGGAGGAGATCTTCACTATTTTCCCAGATGCAAGCGAGCGTATCTTCATCTTCAAAAACAAAATTTTAACCGAAAGATTAGTAGATAGCTCTTGCTAATATGCCTTCGATATTTACTCCCCAAGGATTTGAAAGTAATAGTTTAGGATTCTCTGAACCAAGAGAAAAAAATTGTGGAAGAAATGATTTCAGAGATTAGTAAAAACAGACACAACATGCAAAGTACGGAGCAGGGAAAGACCTTATTAGTTAATTCATAAATCTTGCAAGAGGACTCTGACAAGTTCCAGGGAAGAAAATGGAAGAATCACAACCGAACGTTTTCCTCTCTTTCTAAGACTTTGAAAAGGCGGAGGCCCAGATTGAAGATTGAACTAAACTATAGACTCTTCTTATCAGTTCCTATTTCTGTGTTGTGACTTGACTTGACTCATCTGATTTTCTCATCTTTCCTCCATTTCATCGATACTTTAACCACAGTAAATACTTTCAGATGGGATTAATTTCCCAAACTTCTCCAATATCAAGAGTTCTTTATTTGATCTTCTTTTTTTGTCTTGGCTCGCTCTTGTATTTCATTTCGGAATGGGTGAGGTCTTCATAAATTCCGTCTAGAAGGTGTTGTTGCTTTATTTTAGTCTTTGATATTTCCTCTGCTGGAAATGGAAGATAACATCCATTTGCATGATATTTCATGTTAATTATCATCAAAAGAAATTAAACTGTCGTATGCATATGGTATGAGTTGTGACTTGGCAGTCAAAGTTAATGAATCTAAATGCAAATGTGAAAAGTTATTTATGCATAAAATGTACAAATGTTGTGAGAATTTCAGTGGAAAATTTAGAATCCCATCGGAGATCATATTAAAAATTTCTTGAAATTGAAAACCAAACCGTTTTCTTCTTGAGATGACATGAACATGTCTTTTTGACTTCTTTCCAAAAAACTTCATTTTTCAAAATATACTGGAAAGTTTAAAAAAGTTTGAAATATAAGATGATGTTTTCCTCTCTTATAAAATCATTTCCAAGAACGGCAATTCGTATCATATTTCTTTACTTAAAAAAGTAAAATTTTTGAAAAAAAAAAAAATTGAAAGCAAAAAGGGTATAAAGATCCTTCCCTTCCTTCCTTTCCTTTAAGAATCAATGACGATCATCATCAGCATCGTAAGTCCTCGCGGGGGAGAGTAAGCAGTTGAAGAAAAAAAGTTTATTTTGAAAATGAAAACTTCTGGAAAAGTTTTTCCCAACTGAGATTTTTCTCTGTGTTGGGATTGTTGAAGATGACAAAGCAATTGGATATGCTTTGACCATGTGAATTTAGCCACATGCTGCTTGCTATTCTTTCCGAATGAAAAATATAACGGCAAAGTAACTTAATGGATGTTATTATAGAAGTTAAACGTTCGGAGGAAGAAAAGTTAGTCAACATTGAGTGGAAAACTTTGAAATGCTGACAAAGTGTCAAAACGTATTATTACTAGCATGAATTTTACCCAAAAAGCTTGAAACCCGTCATTTTTCTGTAACTTTGAGTGCTTAACTCGTCCAACTTGAGAATGCGACGATTTATTGAGCGTTATTGTCGTAATAATAGCATCGTTATCATCGCCATCAATTTTTCTCAATTTTGTTGTTTTCTCACTTTATTTCAGTCGAAGAAAATGGAACCATTTCAAGCAATAGACGATCTAGAAATTCAGGAAAAAGTCGAGTCCCTCGCGGGAAAAGGAACGAGAGTGATTGATTGCGAAAAGTCGACAAAATTTCAGACAGAAGAGGTGTTACTTGTGAATGGTTTCCCGGTACCATTAAACGGTGAAGAAGGGATTCGAATCAAAGAGGCTCTTCTTTCTGGACAAATTCCTCCGTGTGACTTGCTAAATGAAATCCTAATGAGGGCCGGAATCTTGAAAAACCCAGTGGAACTAGAAACGACGATGAATGTAAAAACTACGACAAAAACTACAGAGGTTCTCACCCTCCGCGACAAAAATGGGATGCTACTCGATGAAAGATTGAAAGAAGTTGAGGAGGACAATGAGTACAAATCAACGAGCAAGGAAGTGTGGCGCAAGAATGAAAAATGTGGCATGGGTCTTGTAGATCGCCTTGCAAAATGTGTGGAAAAAGTAAATTTCGGTAGTAACGCAAGTGTCGCAACAAATGCAACTTCGTGTCTCAGTGTTAATAGTAGTGGTAGCAGTAGCAGTGGAATTAGTAGTTCCGGTGTAGGTCTTACAGCAACCGGGGGAAACATGAGTTTCAATGGGCCATCAGTGTCACATACTCCGACTACAATTACAACGAATTGCTTCTCCGCAAAATCATCCATGACAAATTCGCCAACTCCGTCGAGCTCCATGAAGCATTCCCACTCGCCACAGTCTTCGTTCTCCTCTGGAATTTCGGAAGCGTCGGGCTCGGTCTCGGGATCTTCGTCGAGACTCAGTGTAAGTATCTTGTACCTTGCTTTGAATTTAATACCTTTTTCCTTCTCATACATTTCATTTGTTATCTGAAAAACAGCACGGGGCCAATTTACTAGCACGGCTGTGGCTTACCTTCATAATTTACCCCACAACACTTGTCCCCGAAAGATATTGCGCCTTAAATGTGGTGGCAACAGCAAAATCTTTGGAGGTTTTCAAATACAAAAACTCAAATTTATTTTAGAGCTTCGCATTTCTATCACAAAGACTTCTTTGAAGAGAAAGGTACTAGTTTCTCAAGAATTTATCACAATCTGATAAAACGCAGAGCGACACGCCATTGTCTTAAAAAAGTTTGTTTTGATGGTGTGCCAAAAAGAAAAAAAAAGAGTATTGTGCAAACGGAAGTCAACTGTTGAGCTCCTGTTCGTGGTTGACATGAAACTGCCAAATTGTCACGTTTCTTCGTGCCAGAGATTTGTACCTCTTGCTTATTCATGCATGGCAAAAGCCATACACAGAAACAAAGTAATTTATCGCCACGTTTTTTTCTACCATGAAGAAAGTGTCACTACAGCCTTGGGCTCTAAATATGGAGTAAATTATATTTACATGAAGATTTACTTTTAGAAATGAAATGGAAATGAGATGCTGGACCCTATCTCGTAAAAAGTTTGGTGGTTGAAAACAGAAATTCATGTTGGGAAAGAAGAAAACTTCCAGATGGGAGTCTTTTGCTTTTTCTTAAAACTCCCATATTTGCATCACACTGGGCTGCAAAAATCCTAGGGTGTCGTCTGGTAATCTCATCATCTTCCTCTCTCACTCGTGATTTATCTTTGATCAATCAAAATCATAGTCTTTTACTTTTCTGCCTTCAAAAAGAGTTTTGTTCTCTATTATTTGTTCATCACACACGCCTACGTCTTCGCAGATTTTCAGACTTCACCACGCAAGCATTAGTAAAGGTTTCTCTCCCCAAAAAAATAATGAAGAATAAGATGAAGCTGTCTAAAATACATTTGGGAAATTGATTGAGCAATCTCTTTTTCCAAGGATATGCCGGAAGACGAAGATTTTCTGCTCCCTTTTTTTCATTCTCGTTCTATGACATGACATGGTTCTTCGCTCATTTCATTCGTTCAAAAAAACAACAAAATGCGCAGCAGAGTTTCTCCAGAATTGAGCTCTGGCTTTCTCAACCTCTTATTGTGAGTGGGACTGACAAGCCCAGACTTTCCCTCTGACATTTTGTAAGAAACTGTCATAAAAAGCCAATTATGTACGAAGTGAAAGACTACAGCGCAATAATATAAAGTAAGTATGGTAGTCGTCGTAAGTCGCAGCAAATGTAAAAAGTACTTAAGTGACTTATTGTTTCTGATATGAAATATACTTTTAGTTTTACTTAAGCACAACGACAAAATGTTTTTTTGTTAAATACAAAATGAGCAAATCAAGTAGAAACTAAAAGGAACTACACTAATGACACGAGCCATATTCCAAAAAAAGAAACACCGATTTTCCACCATTTATTCTTCGCCGATACTCTCTTCACTTTCATTAAATCCTATTATTTTATCTAATCAATGTTCATGTTTCATTTCATAAAGTATATTGTTCTCTACACACTACCTACATTTACGGAGTAGTGCCAAGGTTTTTTGTTATCAAGGAGCTATTTATCATTTCATTGCCTAGTTTCCGGTTGATTGTTTCTCATCAGGAGCATTTTCCCCGAGAGTCGTGCCAAATGAGTCAGGTGCTACCAGAGTTTAGTTAGATTGGTTTTTTGGTACTATTCTGGATCATGCCAGGAAATGTTCACATTTTCTACCTTTTTGACAAACGTTTCTCTCCCGTCATCGTAATCATTTATTAAAAAACATATTGGAAAAACAGAGCTCTTGATGAAATGTTTTCCTTTTGGTTGAACGAAGCTCTACAAAAGCATTCAGCATCAAACAAAAAAGTTTTTTATTACTTTTCTAGTAGTCCATATTATACTTGTTCCCTGTTTCCCAGTTTATCTTTCCCCATGAAAATGAAAACGAAAACAGTTTGATTTATGAAGCATGCTAAAACATCAAATGTTCCCAACTTTACCCCAAACTAAACCTAAACTAAATAATAATGAAGATAACAGAGTTATTATTGACATGCGGCTGCCTAACATGAGTCCACTGTATAGTAAAACAGTTCCTCGTGCATATTACCGAGTCTTTTCAAACCTGCTATATTTATGCTGATGCTGATGTAATCACTTTTTTTGAATGACTATCATAAAAAGTGGTTAAAATTAACAATAACAATGCCATGCCATGCCACTACTTATTGCACTGCTCTTCTACTGGTAGTTTAGTTGGTGGAGAGAGCGAGAAACTTTCGTGTAATTTCCTCACTTTTTGTCTACGCACTTGTTACTTACTACCAACACTACTTCGACTAACTATATGCATAATCATAACATAATCACATGCGGTTTTCTCATCATAAACAAGCGCATAATATTTAGTTTTCAGCAGCGGCAGGAGTAATAGCAGTAGCAAATTTACTACTAAAAATAAAAAAAGTGACTTTAGTTGACTTGCCTCACTCAATTTTTTCTCTTATCTGTGGTAAGCGCCAAAGCGCTTACAACTTTGCCATTCAATTTTGTTTCGTTCGCTTAATGATTACATTCCTGATATCTCAATCTCGCATTACATCATTTTACAACACAACACATTTTCAGCAGAGCTTAACGAGCTTTAAAAAGAATTATTAAAGTTTGAAAATGCTTTATGTCCAAATTGAGCTTTTTATGCAGAATTTTTTTTTTCGAACAGCTATTATAAAGGAATTTTTTTGAACAGTTATTATTACTACTATAGTACCACTGCTCTACAACTGTNAAAAGTGACTTTAGTTGACTTGCCTCACTCAATTTTTTCTCTTATCTGTGGTAAGCGCCAAAGCGCTTACAACTTTGCCATTCAATTTTGTTTCGTTCGCTTAATGATTACATTCCTGATATCTCAATCTCGCATTACATCATTTTACAACACAACACATTTTCAGCAGAGCTTAACGAGCTTTAAAAAGAATTATTAAAGTTTGAAAATGCTTTATGTCCAAATTGAGCTTTTTATGCAGAATTTTTTTTTTCGAACAGCTATTATAAAGGAATTTTTTTGAACAGTTATTATTACTACTATAGNCTTTAGTTGACTTGCCTCACTCAATTTTTTCTCTTATCTGTGGTAAGCGCCAAAGCGCTTACAACTTTGCCATTCAATTTTGTTTCGTTCGCTTAATGATTACATTCCTGATATCTCGCATTACATCATTTTACAACACAACACATTTTCAGCAGAGCTTAACGAGCTTTAAAAAGAATTATTAAAGTTTGAAAAATGCTTTATGTCCAAATTGAGCTTTTTATGCAGAATTTTTTTTTTCGAACAGCTATTATAAAGGAATTTTTTTGAACAGTTATTATTACTACTATAGTACCACTGCTCTACAACTGTTCACAGTGTAATATATTGTTGTGGCTCCATTATAACTATTTTTTGCACTAATGAAGTACTCGTATGTTAACATTAAATCAGCACACAGTAGCAAAAAAAAAATTGTATGAACTTTTAAGATATTTAAATGTTATGCATGAATAGCTGCATTTATCTTCCTTTTTGCACGCTCGCTCACTCTCTCTTTTTGACTTTGCAATGGATTATTAGCTTGGCGTAAGCGGCTCCATATTTATTCGTTTCATTCAGACAGACTGAGAGACTGACTGATCATCATGATGACGATAACGATGATGTGTTTTGTTGCACTTCTAACAACAACAATCAAAATGACATTCGCAATTTCTACAGATTTCTCCTGTACAAAAGAGTAAGATGTGATGTGATGTTTGCATCCTTATCATGTTACTGTGAGTAGTAAGTAAGGTACGTATGAAAGGTGTACAATAGGAAATTCACCACCACCATCAACTAACCAACCCGTCGTCTGTCTCGTCTCTCTCATTTGAAATTTGAATAGGTAATGTGAAGCACGTCATGTAGGAAAGTGTCGCCCAACTGTAACTGCTCCGCAATTTTCTAGCATGAATGTGTTTTATGGCTCCTCCACTCTAACACGATTATTCCATTCAAAACATTTTCGGCCATTTTATTTTGCCAAGTAAAACAAGAAGATAAAAGTGAGTTCTGTACTAATGCAAATGCATGATTTTCTTCTCATGTACGTTATTGTGTATACCTACGCACCAAATGTGGTCGTGGTCATTTAAAAGATTTTTTTTCTCAACTGCACAGAGCAATAGCATAATCACCTTGATAAACGATCGGAACAATGGATGTGATGCCCTAAACAATGAGCATTTATAAAAAGGCTTGACTTTTTTATAGTCAATTCTCCCAGAAGATCTATGTACCTAAAATGTAATGGGAATGAAATGTTTTTAAAAAGCTTTTTTTACGTCTTTTGTTCAAACTACATTTTTATATGCGTGTGTGTGTTCCGATTCAGCATATTTAAACTTTACCGACATCCACACGTTACTTTTACATAATACTTCTTTGTTTAAATTCTTTTGTTCAAGCGTGTTCATAAAAGTGCTAAACATTGTTAAAAACTATGCTCATATGTTTGCATTTTGCATTAGATTATACCTAAGCAATGAAGGAAAATCGCGAGTTGCAAGCAAGCAAGATGTGTGTACACTTGTATTTACATCCTCTGATCATCGTCATCACAAGCTATTCCAGCAGAAATCGTCCAGAAGGAATGGAAATTAGATGGGCAATAATTCTCATTCTTGTTTTTACCCGGGGCTGTTGTACCAATAATAAGCAACTGCCAAGCGGAGCCAGGATAATGCTTAATTTGCTTATCCCATTTGTGTACTTTCAGCAAATTTGAGGAAGCTATTGGCAAGTAATGAAACGATTTCAACTCCGAACTGAATGGTGAATGGAAGTTTGTTTTTTCTCTAAAGCTCCTTTTACTCCGTCTCACCAGGCTAGACGAGTAGACCATTCTTCTCCACCACCAACATCAGACAGAAAGATTAAATTTATTACTGTGCGTGCCCCATTCATTTTCTCCTTTGGAAAAAAAATTATGTGCTCGAGATTGAATTCATGGCTTTATTTCCTTTACTCACGAGTAGAGAGGAGTAAGAGGACGACAATTTAGCGTGAAATGAATGCGTATTGCGTAGAAATTTCTTTTCCAAACTCCTCCTCAAACTGTGAGTAATGCGCGTATTTTTTGTATTTTTATTTCATCCTGATTCCTGATCCTCTTGAAAAATATGAAACCTCGAATGTATGGGATCACGACTATGATGCGATGAGAAGGATGATTATATGATGTAATGATGATGATGATGATAATCATAAGGAAGATTGTGATTACCCGCTTTTTACTTCCTTCTTTCACTGCCATAACTCATGATTAATTCGTTTGCAGTGTGGAAACGGCAGTAAAGTTTACTGAGAAGGTCGTGCCTTGTAGACGAAAACATTTCATTCATAGCTTCATAGACACATTCTTTTTTTATGGATTTATTGCTCACTAGAACGAGAACCAAAAACTTCTGGTTTCGTATTTTTATTTGGGCTTTATCCGTGAACATATGAACCAGAAATTTTTACCTTCGATTTGATGCTGCTGATGATGATGACGACGATGATTTTGAATAACTCGTGATGTTATGTAAAGATAAAAACCGCATTTTTGTAGATTTAAACTGGAGATTAAAATGCTCAGATTGCTTTCATGCATGCATAATGCGTAGTCATATTGCCTCAGTTCATGTTCGAAAATTATTACGAATTACTTTGAACGAAGCGAAATATATTTTTATGCAGTGCGCGCATGCAAGCAAACCATGCCATTCTTTATAGCTCCCTTCGTCTTTTGTGAAATAATGATTGGCTTGGCTTACTTGAACTAGAGAGAGGGGTTAAGAATTGGGCAATAAAGCATGACTTGTCGAAAAAAAATCTTTTTCGAAAGATTAATGTGGTAAAGCAGCTATGCTACTACTACTACCTACCTTTGAAAAAGGGTGAGTTATGCATTTTTTGTTTACTCAAAGGCAAAATTGGCATTGGATGTCAAAAAAGTGTGATTTATTAATTACCAGAAACGATTTTCTCCTCCGTGCTGTACACACTATTACTATTACTATATGGCCTATTCAGAAAAAAAATACTATTCATTGTAAACGAGATGGTTGGTTTGGTTTGGTGTAGCTTGTCTTTCGCTTTGCCACAAACACGACCAAGCTATAAGAAACTGGTTTCACCACACGACAAAGACAACTTTTTATGCTCATTGTCATTATACGATTACGCATTGTTGAAAGAGTTCCTAATTACAAATTCTACTCATTTTTCTTACGCATACGTAATAAAATGCATTATTGTAAAACGACAAAATGTTTTCAAACAAAAAAAGGTCACATAGGAGTAGTTCTCATATTGTTTCCGTTTCCTTTTGTCTTCGTTCTTCCTAGTCAGAGTTTGCCCGCTGGCAGTTAGTGGCTCTTCTCACAGCCTTCCACGAAAAGTTGAAAAACTAACATTTGCCTAAAAGGGCGAGTTCCTTTGCGATTGTGATTGTGACTTTTTTGATGTCGTAATAATATAAGGCGGAAAAGGGAAATTGTTGTTGTGGCTTTACTTCCAACATACCTTTACACTATTCATTTCATTCATACTATTATGCTTTCCCTTTCTTCCACCCTTTCTTTGCAGAAGATTAAGCAGGGAGCACTCCAGCCCTTGAAGTTTTATGTGAGTGTGACTCGAGGCTACATAATAGTCACTTTTTTTTTGCTAGAGTTGGAGTCGACTGGAAGGAATCGCATTCTTTTCTGTTTGCCTTCCGCTTTTTTCTGTCATCTCCTTTTTATCTTGTTTCCAACCTTGCATGCAACTAGACATCCATTGTTCTCAAGTATCATATTGTTTGCGTAACTCCTTAAAATTATACGCATCTGTCTGGCCAGCATGACTTATGAGAGATTTCGGTTTTTGGCCGGGATTCATTTAAAATTGCAACCGTTTTTCGGTTATGTTCCAGTAGTGTTCTACTACGTCTATGTTGCTCTGCTTATTCCTGTGATTACATATTCTACCATGCTGTCATCTTCATCTTTTGTCCCCTCACTTATTCTGGTTCACCATACCACATTAAAAGATTACCTCCAAGGGTTTTTCATGTCTTCTATCTATCTTCTTGCTTGCGCAAAGATTTTCTGGAAGGAAGAGGGAGGGAGAGGAAGGGGGAAAAGCATAGAAGCGTGATGGTATCGTCATCGTCATCGTCGTCAACCCCCTCTTTTACTACTTTGCTTTTAATAACGAGGCAGCTTTCGGAGTAGATGAAACTTTTCCATACTTCCATACTACTTACTCTACATTGTAATGTAATGTTATTGTTTCGTGTGGAGAGTGCACAAAGTTTTGTGGCTCGGCTGGGTGCGAGCGCGACGTTAGATGATGATGACTCACAGGATGCTCTTCTTCTCCATTTCTTTCCTTCAGTTAGAATTCATAAATATTATCTAGCCGCATCGAATGGTAGTAGAATAGAGGTCTCCTGTCTAGTTCGGTTTCGTCTGGTCTTTAGTTTTCAACGAGAATGTGGAAAAAAAAGTTTTTAGAAAAAAAGCGCACACACACATCTTTATATTTCTTTGTACGCACAAACACATGTTCTGATTCTCACAGGAAAGGAGCAATATAATATTTGTGCGTTCTCCATTGTATAGGTATGCATGCATCAATGTGTACTTTAGGGCTTATCTCCCTCCGTTGTCCCAAGTAAACAGGCAATAAATGCGATGCGTTGCTCTTGCCCTGCTTTACAATGTAATAATTGGACAGAAAATTGGGAGGAATCCACAAAAAAAAAAAAAACTTTCTCGATCTGTCTCCACTGGGGTATTCGTACATTGTACTTGCATGCAGACCAATCCCATCACTAACGATGTACATGGAAAAGCAGGACAAGTTCTCTGTTCTGTTGCTTTTTAGTATACGCTCACACGAAAGGAGATCTATGAAAGCTTTTTTTTCTCGATGGAAAGGAGAGAATTTAATGAATGAACAAACAAGATCTCCTGAATTCAAATTGAGTTGTTCGTTTTTAGGACACAGTTCGTTTCGTTCCTAGTCAGTACTTTCGTGTGGATTAGAGTTTTCAAATTGATGTTTGTGTTGACTCGGCTTCACTGAACATGAACAAGAAGAAAGACAATTTTCTGAAGTATTATATTTTTATATTGCACCTTGCTTACAGAACAGATGCGTTCATTTCATACACTTTATATTCCTCAGTCTCAGATAAGGGGATTTTCAGAGGAGAAATCCTCTTTGAAGAGAAGAACTCACATAAAGAAGGAAAATTGTTTGCATTTGCATAACTAAAGGAACGGCACAGACAGAGTAAAGTAATCGTAATCATACAGTAGGAGCAGCAACAGCAATATAGTTCTTTTCGCTTGCGCTTTTTATTGAAAAAATAGCCTTTTCGTGTGCACTCACCATGAAATCCAAAAAACGGTTCGTTCTCATAAATAGAAGTAAATTTTTTTTAATGGAAAGCAAACGAAAAAAAAACTTCCTGGTTTAGTTGTTGTGTTAGTTAAGATGAACAAACACTACACCACACTTACACACACAGAACAGACATCACACTACAATATAGTCACTATTTCGCTTTGGCATGGCATTCAATCAAGATAAGAGAATTAGGCAACATTGCCGTTTTCAGTTACCACTACTGTTGTAAAGTAAACTTTTTTCGCATCTCTGATTGTGAATCGGACTGACTGAATTAATTTGAGTTTGAGTAGTGTTGAGGAACGCAAACTTACAATCAAAATCAGCTAGGGATCACTCACTCTTTTCAAAGACTTCTTCGCACCTTCTAATTATAAAGCTTGTTTG